>JAASGD010000622.1:0-18919 GCA_023334115.1 Globisporangium megalacanthum
AGTGGACCCGCGCGTGCGCCTCACGGCTGAGCAAGTGCTGCAGCACGAGTGGATCGTGAGGACCAGCAGCGCGAGTCGGCAAGCGATGGAAGCTTGAAGAGAATGGAAACGGGTGAAAGCACCGCTCTCTGTATTTATTCACTATCAACAGACACAGTGCGTTGCTTGTTCTTCACTGAAAGAAAGTCATGTGGTTGGTTGTGCACACAAAGAGCCACAAGTTGTGCTGGTGTGTTTTGTGCTATAAACCACCGAGTTCTGGGTCAGAACGAAGAGCTCCAGTCTTTTTTGGACAACCACCACTTGGATCTGCAGCAAACACCACACCTGTACCCAACCGCCCTCCACCCTCCTTCTATACGAATGGTACAAGCCGGACTCGCGGTCTTCAGTCCTCGTGTCGTGACGCCTTCTTCGCCTTCTTCATCTCTTTCTTCTCTTTCTTCGCCTGCTTCTTTGCTTTCTTGTCGTCGTCCTCGTCGTCCTCCACGTCCTCTGGCACCACTTTCCGCTTCTTGCTCGTCGTTTTCGCCTTCGCCGTCGTCTCCTCCCCTCCTCCTTCCCCACGGTCTTCCTCCCAATTCGCGTCGACGCCGACGCCAGCAGGAAACGCGGCGCTCGGCCCGCCCTCGTGCTGGAACGAGCACCCGTCGCCACGCACGCACGACCCGCTCTTCTGCCAGTTGTAACACACGCTCTGGAAGCGCTTCTGGTAGTAACTTACTTCTTCCACCACGTCCGCTGCGTCGGCTGTCGCCTTGGCTGTCGCCATCGTCGCGCCTTCGGTGTGCGCAAAGCGACAGGACGCACCACGCGTGCACCGGCCGCGACGAAAGTTTTGGCACACGGCGACGTCTGCGACAATCGCGGCGGGGCGCTCGACACGCACTGGCGCCACGTAGACTCGACCACCGGACTGCGACTGGCCAGTCGACGCGTCAAGCGCAGCGGCGACGTGCCGGAACCGACACGCTGGCCCGCGCTTGCACTTGCCTTTCTGGAAGTTCTGGCACACGGGCGCGTCTGCGTCCGCACCCGTCTCTTCTTCGTCTGCTTCGCCTGCTTGCGTCATCAGCGGCTGTTCCGCGTCCACGTCGGACGCCTGCGGAACGCGTACTGGCGTCGGTCGAACTCGTTCCGTCACAGCAGTCGGATCCACTTCCACGTTGGCGCCCAAGTGCTGGAACTTGCACGCGTCGCCCCGCTTGCACTTGCCCTTCTGGAAGTTGATGCACACTGGCGCGTCCGAACTGGCCGTCGGGACCACAACCGCCATCGCTGCACCGACTGGGCGGTCGGCGGGTCGGACGAGCTCTTCCGCGTCCTGGTCGGTCCGGACGTGCGCGAACTTGCACGCGTCGCCACGGTCGCACTGGCCGCTCTGGAACTTGTTGCACACGCCTTTCTTGAGCTTCCGCGCGAGATCGTCCCGCGCTTTCGCCGACTCTTCGTCCCGTGATCCGTAATCAATGTTCATGGGCCGCCCCATGACGATCATGCCGTCGAGCGTCACCGCTTGCTCGCACGGCGCTTCGTCGTAGAACTGGACGTAGCCAAAGCCGCGGAACTCGCCCGTCTGGATGTGCTCGGCGAAGCGCACGGCTTTCACGGTTCCGCACTTGGCAAACACTTTCCGGAGCACCTCTTCCGTAATGTCGTACGCCAAGTTGCCCACGTACACAGTCGTGCAGCCGTCTGGACGCGGGCCAAACACCTTTGCTGGCCGTGCGCTCACGCGTGCGACAGGCGGCGGTGCACTGGCGCCTGCAGTGGTGCTGAGAGCGTCACCACCACTGCCGCTCTTGGGTTGGAGAAAGCGCACGTTCAGTACGCGTCCGTCCCATTTCTACAGGTAGCCACGTGTGAGGATGGGTGAGTGTGCTGCTGGCTGGTGCATAACGCCACACGAGCCAACCGTTCAGCTGCAGCAGGCGGGTGTACGCACGCTCTGGTTGAGGTTATCGACAGCTTCCAGTGCGTGTACATACTCGCGGAACGTGACAAAGCCAAAGCCGCGCGAGCGGCCCGTGGTCCGGTCGCGCACGACGGACGCCTGGTGCATCTCGCCGAACGTACTGAACTTTGCGAGCAGCGCGGCGTCGTCTGCGTGCGCTGGCAGGCCCGCTACGAACACTTTGTTGCGGTCGCGCCAGAGGTCGCCGTCGCTCATGCTACAAGTGGGAGTGGTGGTCACAAGCGAGTCAAGAGCTCTTGGAGATGCAGATTGTCTGTGCTCCAGTGACGTTTATCGCGTACTGCGCGTACTGTGAGGCTCCTGGAAAGTACGATTTAATGCTATGCCACTCCGATAAAGTGCGAGTTGAAGTGGAGCTCCTCACTCATGTCCAGCAACCACTTAACTCCTGTGGGTGCACCATGCGCGCGTGACGACGAACACACGAGTCCTTCGCCTGCACAGCGGAGCTTGTCCTGCGCGACTTGCGCAGCGTGCTACTAGAACTGCGGCGTCGCGTAGGCATGCGATGGCGCTTGGATAGTCAGCACGACCAGAGTCGGACTCGTCCTCTGTCGCGAAAATGGAAACTCCCGGTCCGCGTGCTCTCATAGTGTATGTCGTGGCTCCAACCTCTCTGAGCCAGCTAGCACCCCTCCCCTGCACACTCGAATCTCCACCGTCCCCACTACCCACTCTACCACAGCCACAGCAACAACAACCACTAAAGCAACAGGATGAACGACGCAGAGGACGTGTGCGGCTGCCTCACGTGCGCTGTGCTCTGCGGCGTCTGCTGCGTCGCAGCGGCGGAAGAGGACAAGCGCGAGCGCGAGCGCGCCGCCGCGGAGGCCTCGGGGCGGCTCAAGAACCCCATGATCCAAGTGAACCCTGTCGCAGTGCTCACCCCCCGCAGTCAAAAGGCAGTCGCTGCTGTTGGCGCTAGCGCACTACCTGCGAGAGCAGCAGCTGGCAGCAGCGAGCCAACCCAGGATCAGTACCACGCGTTCCACCCGCCGCCATGGTCGCCGCCGCACCGGAACGCGCGCAGCACTGCTTCGTACCGGAGCAACAACGCGTACTTACCGCCGTCTCAATGACACGCCACCATCACCAGGACGTCACACGAGAGGAGAATGAATGTCACGTGAGAGCCAGCACCACCAGCCCGAATCCCAAGAAGCTTTGCCAGTGTGTATCGCATCCTATTTTATCCGCTCAAGCGCCTATGATAGACATGCAGCACGGCAGCGGGGGTTCGTTCGGAAGACTCCACCTCGCTGCGCTGTGTTTAACTCTCGAATAGAACGTTTCTTGCCACGAAAATCTTCGTTTTGAAAGTGTCGGGGTGGGTGGGAGCTTACCGGAAGCGACGAAGACGAGGCGCAGGCGCGTCGCCGGCTGAGAAGAACAAGAGGCGAAGTGAGTCACCGTTCATCCATCCAGCCCTCTCATATGGAAAGCGCCTGGAAACGCACCTGAGGATGGCTCGGCGTACAGTTGGCTCTGCGTCTGCGTCCCGAGGTCGTCGTCGTTGCCTATTATAGTGAAAAACGGGCCACAATGCACAGACGGAGATTCGCACTAAATACGAGTGTCCAGTACACGACAGGTGACTTGGTCAGTCAACACTGTCCGTACCTGCGTCCTTGTTGAGCGTCGTGAGGCGGTAGAACTTGTCGAGCGACTACGAGCAGAGCCAGTGGGTTGGTTATCAGTGGACAGGTGAGTATGTGTCCAGAGAGCCCCCATCCGTCCCTATATTAGGACCGACGGACGGACGGACGTACCCCGACCATAAACTGCCGCACAGAGTTGATCTCCAGGGCCGAGATGTTGTTCATCTGAGAGCACACGGGCCCCCACCACCATGTGAGTCCGTCGCTATTAGCCACGAGCAGTCCACTCAGCTTCCAGACTGGGATGGAGGAGACCCACACACACCTGGATGGCGTACGCAGAGCCGCCAGTCTGCACGTCGCTCGAGATCTTGTAGAGACCGTTCCGGATCTTGTCCTGTCGCACGTTCTGAATGTCTTCCAGTAGCGATCGGATGTGCTCCACGTGCTCAATGTCTTCTGCCGCACTGCAGGACACGACGGCACACGTCGCATCGTCAGCCCACGACAGACACGACGGGTCCGAGTCATTGGAGCCAGACGCACTGTTGAAAGAGCAGCGACGCGATCTCGAGGTAGTGGAACGGGAGCTCTTCAAAGATGTCGCTCGCCTTCTCCTGCTCGAGGCGCGACGTGAGGTATTCTGTGCGTCAAGACCAGTTCACGAGCGCTTAATCTACAGCTCGTGCTTGTACGGCCACTCGAGAGACCGTGACAGCCACAGAGACGGACGGACGGACGGACGCACCGACGGAGAACCACGACGGCTGGAGGATCCGGCACTTGTGGAGCTGCTTGAGCATAATCGCGAGCCAGATCGGCACGTGCGTCGTGATGCCTGGCTGGAATGGCCCAAAGTCGCCCTACATACATGCGCACAAGAAGTGGTGGAGAAGGACGCACTCAGTGGGTAATGGGGTGTGATCGAGGGACCAAACGTGAAAACCACGCGCGTTGCGACTGCGTACGCCGACAAAGTTGAGCATCCCAGCGTTCTCCTTGAGGTGGAAGTGCGGGAGGATCGCGATGAGATCTTGCTCTGCCAGGAACTCGGTCTCGCTCGCACTCAGCGCCTGCCAGCGCGCGCCACCCCCGGTGGTCGCCATTGCGTGTGGTTCCGTAGCTTTTCGACCTGTGTCGCGTCGAACGAGCCAATCAGACACGGACAGTGGTGCTGACACTATACTTTCGACGTCCACTGTTCTATCCGGTCGTATACTTCTTGCGCCAAAAAATGAACCACAAAATTCCGGCAGAGACGCGAATCAAAATGGTTCGGCTATGCTCGCGAGCAGCCTTTAGCATGGGGTTGGCTCCATGAAAGAGACACAGCCACCAAAGCATGGGAATGGGAACACAGGTCTCGCACTCGACGTCTTCTGTCGAGTTTGAGGTACAACGTTTCAGCCGCTGTGCCTTCTTCTGGCTCCACAAGGCCCAACAGCCCACGAACGAACGCATTCATTCGCCCACGCCCCCTCGACAGCTCGCTCGTTCCTCTCTCGTGTGTCTTTCGTGTGCAAAGAGGAGCACTTGAGTACTTCCCGCAGCCACTTTCACATCTGCTGCTTCACTCACTCGGGCTCCAGAGAGCACACGAGCCGAGGAGGAATTGACCAGAACAACAGCCAAGCCACCTTGGACCTTGGAAGGACAGGAGCGGCTTTCGTAACGGCTTTTGATGCGCGTCACGGGCGCAGCCGACAGTGTGAGCGCGATAGTCAGCCACCCTCCGAGCTTACGACAACAGCAGGCAGAGGCGGAAAGCGCAGGAGTTCCCCACCAGCAGGCGCGTCCATCTGCTTCGCTAGTGCCAGCAGCAGTCTCGAAAGTCCACCAGCTGCAGCAGACGAGGTCCAGGAGACTATTGTCATCGGACCACGGCTGGAACCCGAGAACGACAGCGACACTTCGCCGCACTATTAGGAGACGGCACGGCCAGGTGGTGGCCATCCGGCGGCAGCAGCAGAGACGCTGCGGCAGCGACGCGACCAGCGCAACCGCGACAGTCAGCGACCAGCACAGCAGTAAAGGCACAGACATATTAACAGCGCCCATGGACGCGGACGCGGACGCGCCGCCGCTCCACGTCGCTGTCCGCGACATCACTGCGATCTTGCGGGTGAGCGTGCGTGTGACTGGCTTCCAGTTCGACCCGTCCATCATGGAACACCCCGAGTTCTTGCTCGCGACACGCGTCGTGTTTCAGTGCCGCCAGTGCGGCGGCCGAGCGCTCGAGACCCACTGGCAAGTCTACCGCTCGTTCCACGAGTTCCAAGGCCTCGACGCCCAGCTGCGGCACGCGTTCCCGCTCCTCATGCACGCGATCCACGCGCCCCGTGTCCACCGACGCCGCACGCTCGTGCGGCTCCACAAGACGCGTACGTTCCTCCATCGGCGGTCGCAAGAGCTCGACGCGTACCTCAGTGCGCTCCTCGGGGTCGCGAGCTTGCGGCTGAGCCGGTTCCTTGACCCCCGCGCCCCGCTCGTCTTGCGCTGTTTCTGTAACTTTGACGTGGGCTTTCCCCGCGGCAGCGTCGCGTTCGAGCCGCACCCGCTCGAGAGCTGCGTCCTGTGCCTCGACAGTGTCGCCGAGCCGTCGCCACGGGCGTCCCAGCCGCAGTTCCAAGCGCTCGACACTGTCGCCGACGCCGACGCAGCGGTCAAGTCGCAAGAGTCGGAGCTCCAGCAGCAGCAGCGGATGCGCGCGCGCTGGCGGGCCGAGCGCACGCGTGCGTCTGGCTCGCGCTACGACGAGCTCGAAGCGAACTTACTGGACGACCACGCGCGGAACATGGCCATGTGCGTCAAGTTCGAGTGCGCGTGCCAGTACTCGTCGCTGCACGTGACGCAGAACAAGATGGCGCGGATCTTACAGCAGCGCGGCCTCCGGCTCGCGTACCGCCCGCGGGACGGGACGGCCGGCGCGACTGCGCTCGCGTGCGTCCTCGTGAAGCTCCAAGAGTACAACGACCTCGACAAGCGGCTCTTTGACGCTATGACAGGCTTCAGTGCGACCAGCAGTGCAGTCGACGCGCAGCTCGCTCAAGCGAGTGCAGTGCTGCGCCACGCGCTCGCGCACTACGGCCTCTTGTACGTTCACGTCCTGGAAGCCCACTTACGGACGAGTGCTGTCGAGCTCAAGAAGGCGCTGCATGCGTTCAAATCCCCGCACCAGCATCGCGTCGGTGCGCTCGAGCTCTTGCTGCTTACGGCTATGCTCGACCTCTCCATCACGCTTGTGACGAACGACCACAACGGGTCCACGCAGCACCTCGAGCCACTCCCAGAGCTGGCGCCGATCCGCACTGGCGGCCGCATCCACGTCACACTCGGCTACATCTTGCCGACGATCTTCAACGTCAATGGCGTGTACGTGCTCGCAGAACAGGCGCCGGAGGACGAGCTCCCACGCGTGCTCTCGGCACGCGCACACCAGACAGTTGGGGACTCGACCCACGAGCTGAACGCGGGCGAAGCGGACGACAAGGACGCGCGAGTAGTGAGTCCGAGGGACGAGGCCGACGACGACGACGAGGGGGAGGATGAGGAGGACGCAACCAGCTGTGGAGCCATAGACGCAGAGACGCGACGGCACCGGCGCCGTCGACGCATGTGGCTCGGCGTGGACGAAATGGAGCGCGAGCTGATCGCGGCGATCGACGCCCAGCTGAGCTCGGACCTCGCGTGGCTCGCACCGTTCGACCACGACGTCGCCGAGACGTTGAACAGAGCGATCTTGGACGCGGTGTGGGACGACTGCCAGCACAACCCGAACCTCTTCCACCTCTTCCAGCGCCAAGCGCGGCAGTTTGGCAAAGCGCGCACGTCCGCGAGCTTCTTCTGCCAGTACCTTGAAGTCGCGTTCGGCGTCGAAGGCGCTGCGTACCTTGTGGACTTTCTGCTGCACGTGCTGCCGGAAGAAGAGCTGCGCAAGCAGCTGCTCCGTGCGCGTTGGCTTCAAGTGCGGCGGCAGCTCCTTGAGCGTGTGTCGCCTCCCCGGATGGGACCATCGTAGAAGTCGTCGCTGTCCTGGATTCTGATTGGACAGTTCAGGAGTGTCTTGTAACATAAAACCAGTTGTTGAAGTTGGGATTACACTGTCTTGTAACAAAATGCCCTTTGTACGACCAGCGACTGCACCTGACCCGTCACTGTGTTTCGAGCTGTGAGATGGGGGAGGAGCTCAAGAAGCGGCACGCGTCCTGGTGTGCGAGCCTGGAGCGTGCGGTGGAGACCGACGGGTGGGGACAGGTCATTGAAGCCGTGGAGGCGTACGAGCGGTGCGAGACTTGTAGCGATGGTGTTGCGAGCTCAGGAGACCAGTGTGCGTGGCCGGATCCATACAACTCGGTCGAGAGAGCTCACACTGTCGCTCTCGCTCTCGCTCTCGCAGACTCGCGGTGCAGCTCACGCAAGAGGCGCCAAAGTTCCACGAGCTCAGCAAAGACCAAGCGGTGTGTATGTATTTGCATCGATTTGGATCGGATTGTTTGACCTCGGGTGTACATGAACGTCCCGACGACTCATTCCTCCTCTCTCTCTGTCTCTTTAGCGAACGCTCGACAAGGTGGCTGGCTCGCTTGACCTGCGGGCAAAGTGCCTGAGCTCCGTGACCGATGGCGAGCGCGCGTCTCCGACAAAAGAGGACATGGAGGTGGTGCTGGAAGGTGCGTACGCCACCACCACTCGACGTGGTAGAGAACGTGCATTGGGTGGCGCCAGGCCAAGACGCACACGTTGAGTCGCTGCCTCTCGCTACGCAACGCCAGTGCTCTGCTCTG
This sequence comes from Globisporangium megalacanthum, assembly GCA_023334115.1. Classification (NCBI taxonomy): domain Eukaryota; phylum Oomycota; class Peronosporomycetes; order Pythiales; family Pythiaceae; genus Globisporangium; species Globisporangium megalacanthum. Next base: position 8,358 of record JAASGD010000622.1, read on the forward strand.
TGCTCTCGGACACGCCGCAGGTGTTCCCTGCGGACTTAGGCCACGTCGGCCGGCCAGCGATGAAAGTCTCGACTGTCCAAGTGGTCGAGATGGAGGAGGACGCCGACGACGACCGCGCGGCTGTGACTGCGACTGCGGACGAGAGCTTCAAAGCGAAGCTGACCGCTCCACTCACAGAGGCGAGCGGCGCCGCTCGGTGGCGTCCGGGCGAGACATACGTCGACGTCGAGATCAGCAAGATTGGGCTCAAGGACGCGAGCACGTACACGAACCCGACGATCGTCGTCTCGGTCTTTGGTGCGTGCGTGGTACTACAACTCGACTGGCTTGAGCTCAGCTGACACGACGTACGCGTGCAGACCGGGACGGCCACGCCATGGGCGAGCCGCTCGAGACGCCAGTCGGCGTGTTCACCACCGCGGAACCGCAGCACATTTCGTTCTCACCGCCCGCACGCATCCGGCTCGAGCCGAGCTTCCCAGACATGGACGAGCGTGCGTTACGTGGCGTGGCATGCGTGGTCCTCTTGTGGTGGTGTCGCTCTCGCTGTCGTCACGAACCACTGTGCGTGAGTATGTGGCTGCAGGCGGGGCCGCGATCTTCTTGGCGTTCTACCACTACAAGCCCAAGAAGCGCAAGAAGAGCTGCCGGTGCTGGGCGATGCTCGAAATGGACGAAGTACCAGGCAGCAGCTCGAGCACCAGCACCACTCCCCTCGTGCTCGAGCTGTACGAGAAACCGGTGGACCCGAAGCGGAAGCGCATCCACCTCTTCACGGTCAAGGAGCTCTACGTCCACGTCCGCGTCTCTCGTCACGTGCACGCGAGTCGAGGAGCGCCCACGGGCGCCAAGGACGAGGAGGACGAGGAGGAGACGACGCACACTGGACGCACTTAGTTCCACACGTAGGCTCCTACCAGCAGCCCACAGACTGACTGCACTCTATCGAACCGCGTCGACCCACACTACCATTCGTTACGCGCTCTTGGTCGCTGCGAGCACGTAGTCAAAGCCAAAGCGGATCTTCTTGCCGCCGTGGAAGAGCGCGTTGGCCCGCGCTTCCAACCCTGCGAGCTTCCGGCTCATCGCGTCCTGCGCCTCCGCGTCGTCGAACCAGACAAACTGGTTCCGGCCGACTTGGAGCTGCCGCTGGACCGTCTCGCGCCGGTAGACGTTCGCGAGTTGGACGCTGCTGTCGACGCGGAAGCCTGCGACGCGGAGCTGCCGCGCGCACCACGTCATGGGGAACTCGCGGTAGCAGCGGCGGCCGGCGAGCAAGATGCACGCGTCCCGCACACGCGCCATCTCTTGCGCAAGCGCGGCGAGCGCAACGTCGTCTGCGTCAGCTGCGCTCGTCGCCGTGCACTCGCTGAGCGGCTGGAGGCCCACGAGGTAGAGCCGGCCGCCGGGCGCCAAGTGGCGGCCAATGCGCTCCATGATTGCGTCCTGGAAGAACGGCGCGAAGCCTTCGATTGCGCCGACGAGGTAGTCTACACTCTCCATGAACGCATGTACGTCAGGCAATGCGGGGCGATGGCTAGTTACTGTGGAGAGACAAGACCACACATACGCACCGGCGATCACAACGTCGAACGGACCCGTCGCCTCTTCTTCGCGCAAGAACGCGTCGTCGGCCCAGTTGCCGGCGTGCACACGGAGCGGAATGCCGGCTGCGTGGCCGGCAAACTCGTTTGCGAGCGTGTCTGCGAGCGAGCGCTCGCCAGTGACCGCGGCGACCTCGACGACGGCGCCGGGGAAGCGCGCTGCGAGCCCCAAGAGCCACGAGAGCGAGTGGCGGCCAGTGCCAGCGTCCAGCACGCGCCCCCACGGCTGCGGGTGCGCGGCCTCGCGCTCCTCGATCCAGCTAAAGAGCCCATCGGTCTTGGCGCCGCCCGGCTGCTGCTTCGTCTTCACTGGCGCCATCTCTCTGTTCCGTTGTGTGCGTTTGATTTTGAGTTTGACTTTTGGTGGTCATGCAACGAATTCAACTGAATCTGATAATATCGGACAATATCTGATGCGTTGTGTGAATCAGCAAACGACGCGCGAATAAAATCTCAAGAAGATTGACAAGCATGCCCATCGGGTTGGGAACCTGATACAGTACTGCGTTAATGTCGAGGAGCGATGACGTGTCTGGAATCGGCCTCATTCTCCCTCCTTCGACGTATCGTACCTACTTGGGTTCGTGGTAGAAGAGGAAGAAGAGCGTAAAGACAAAGACGCCCGCCATCATCGAGAACGCCGAGACGTAGTACGGGTACGCGGCCGGGATGAACCGCTCGTACTCGTCGTGCTTGAACGGCCGGAGCGACACTTGCGTCGACTCGAGCACCGTCGAGAGCCCGAGGCGGCGGTACATGACGCGGAAGAGAAAGATCCCGTACGCGTCCGGGGCTTCAAACGTGACAGTAAAGTGCCCGTTGTTGTCGTGACGCAGTGTCTTGCGCACGTGCGGGTCCAGCATGACAAACTCTAGCTGCACGTCCGCGGCTTGGAACGGCACCCAGACGCCGTCGTGGAGCTCGTGCAAGTCGAGCGAGTACGTGAGGTTGTCTTTCACGCGGTACACGAGCGAGTCGCGCGCAATCTCCGCATCTGGGAAGAGCGTGAGCGGCTGGTCGGGACGCTGCGAGTCTTTCAGCATCTTGTCCGGACGACTCCCGTCTGCGCGGCGGTGCTGGACGTTCGTCGCGCGCAAGACACCGCGCTCTTGGAACGCCCACTGACTGATTGCGTCAACAAAGAGCGCGTTCGCAAACGCGTCGTCCAATACAAACTTGTCGGCAAAGAGGTCGAGCGAGCCAGCAAAGACGAGCCGCGCATTGTTCCGCGCTTGCACGGCAGTCACGAGCCCAATTTCGTTCCCAAAGAGGAGGTCGCTCGCGACCACTTTGGGCGTAATCGCTTTCACGGGGTTTGCAGAATACGCCGTCGCAGGCGCTACGAGCGCGTGGAACCCGAGCACATTACTCGGTTCGAGTGTCATCCCAATACCGGTAAACGCGACCGGTTTCTGGCTCGCAGCAGCGGCGCCAACGACGCGGGTCGAGTCGACAAAGTCGGTCGCTGCGATCACTGCGTTGTAAATGTCGAGGGCGTCTGCGACAGGGCGCACGTGGTCCATCACAACGTTCCCTTTCTTCTCAAACTCGACGCCGCACTCGAGCGCAAACTCGCGCTGGGCTTTCGTGAGCTTCGTACTGTAGAAAGATATTGTGTGTAAGGAGAGAGAGAGATAGAGAGAGGGGAGGAAGGGAGACGGACGGACGCACCTGGCAGCGAGGAGGATATTGCCGCCCGACTCGACAAAGTGGAGCAAGTCGGCTTTCGAGAGCGTGCCGAGCTTCTTCTGGGGCGAGAAGATGACGAGGTGGTCGAACGTGCGCACGCCGTACTTTTCCAGCACGAGGCTCGGGTCGTTCGAGAAGAACTGGAGCTCATGGCCGCGTCCTAAAGGAAGAAGGAGGAGGGAATGTGAGAGAGAGCTACAAGGGAAGCGTCACGACAGACGCACCGGAGAGCTGCTGGAAGAAGCGCGAGTGCGTCGTCTGCATGTCCAGCGACTCGAGCAACACGGCTGTGCGCGCGGCGGTGGCGGCTGCGAGCAGCTGCAGCGCCAGGACGAGGAGCAGCGCCACGCGCGCCATGATCATGTGGTGGATGGGAGGACGTTTGCTGTCGCGCGATCCGAGCGATATGACTGAAAACGAGGGGGGAGGGAGGTTGATACGTGGCCACGCACCGCAGCTGCTGGGGAAAGTCCGATTTGGATACTGTCGATCTCGACGAAAGTACGATGTGTACTGTATGTATAGCATGAACTACGATGTTGACACTGTATCTCCCGGATAAAGTACGCTTGAAGTCCGGATTTGCGAAGCTCCTGCATTTCGTCACTATCGGATTGTACCGAAGCCTCGAAAAAAGCCACTTCCAAACTCACTGCGAGACAGACACAAGAGCTCTTGACGATGTGGAGCCGCGTCACCCGCCGCACGCTGTCGCGCCAGCCGCTTGCCGCCTTCCAGCAGCGCTTCGCGGTGCGTCTCGCCGCTTGTTTATCTACTCTCTACCCACACACTTTCTCGTGATCCGTCACGACACCCCAATCGCTTCCTGCTTACTAACATTCGCCCCACCAGTCGAACTTCCGCGTGCTCGGGCTCCAGCAAGTCGCGCTTGGCGGCCCCGACAAACACGCGCTCAGCCGGCTCTGGGTCGACGTGTTTGGGCTCGAGAAGAAGAGCAGCTTCCGCAGCGAGCGCGAGAACGTGGACGAAGACATTCTGCAGTGCGGTCGCGGTCCGTTCGCAGTCGAAGTGGACATTATGCAGCCGATTGACGCCTCCAAGTCCCCGAAAGTGCACGTCCCGCCGCTCAACCACATTGGGCTCTGGATCGACGACTTGCCAGCCGCAGTACAAGAGCTCGAGCGCAAAGGCGTGCGCTTCACGCCTGGGGGGATCCGCAAAGGCGCCGCGGGCTACGACGTCGTGTTCATCCACCCGAAAGGCACGGACGCGACGCCGCTCTCGGGCGAAGGCGTGCTCATTGAGCTCGTCCAGGCGCCACCGAGCGTCCTCCAGGCATTTGATGCGATCAAGGACGAGTAGCGCGAGTGCGGTGTGGACGTGTGTAGGAACCAGAGAGCTTCCACGAAGGGTTCCAAGCGTTACGAGAGCAGCGAGTGGCTGACGTTGTCCGATTCGGACGCTAGTGGTTGGTCGGAAGGCTGTCAGCCGCCAAGAAAGTCCGCCATGTTGAGCTTCTGGACGTCAAAGCCCGCGTCGTGGTCCGTGGTCGCAGTCGGGGCGGAGACCGCACTCGCGCCAGTGGCTCGTTTGTCGCTTCCTGTCGTCGTCAGCAGGTCTTGTGGCGCGTTCTTGTCGGCCTTGGGCGTCTTCTTGTCCTTCTTCTTTGGTTTGTCAGCAGCAGACGCCTTGGTGAACGCCTTGAGCTTGGGCTTCTTCTTCTTGGCCGCCGCCGCCTTGTCGTCCACTGCTTTCGCTTCTTGGGTCGACGTCGACTTGAGCAGCTTCTTGACGTGCGTGACAACGTTGTGGAGCTGTAGGTTGGCGTCGTACTTTACAGTCTCGACACCGTTTCCACTCGTGGCCGCCCGTAGTGAATCACTGACGACCTGGACAGACGCGAACTCGCGCTTGATATCGTCGACGGACCGGATCCCTGCCCGCCGCAGTTCTGTTGCGTACTTTGTGAAAAATCCGACGAGATTCTTCACAGAGACAAGGAGTGGTGGTCAGCCAAATTCGAATCAACCGTACCTATACAAAACGAACCTATACATACCTGAAAGTCGCCTTCCACAAGCGCAGCAGTCGCAGGTGCACTTGAGATACAGTGCGTGCGAAGCAGCAGTCGCTTCGCGTACTCCTTCGCACACTCGTCGAGACAGAGCCGCACGACCTTGGAGAAGAAGAACGTGCCGCTGATCCAGCTGCGCAGGTCTGCGTAGTAGTCCTCGAGCGTCGCCAAGAGGTTCTCAACGACTGGCTCGCCGTCGTCCCATCGCTTGGAGAACCACAGCCGCGACGTGTCCTGCATTGTAGACACAAACAAATGTCCATGTGCCAGTGAGGCTCTCCGTAACGCAATGAACCGACCGTGACGACCGACCACCACACAAACGCAACCGTCGCCTACTTACAGGTTCGACTTCGCTAAAGATCTTGAGCACGACGAGCTCCGCTGTCGCGACGCCGAGCTTCACGATCTCCGTCGACGTCGTGTCGAGCCCGTCGCCCATGAAAATGTCGAACGCCTCTTTCTCTTCTGAGTCTCTCTCGGCAAACGAGATCTCTTCGACCAGCTCCGGGCACTTGGACTATCTCGATTCTCCGCATCAGCGATTGCGTACCTAGACTCTACAGTAGGATCCAACCAAACCAACCTACAGACATAAACGCACCTGGAGAATGTCCGTGTCGTTGATGAACGAGCAGAGACTCTCGACGTCAACGTCGCCCTTCTTCGCAGCCACCTCCAGTCCCTCGTAGCGGAGCTTGAGCTGCGCCATGAGCGCTTCCAGACACGCCACAACGACGCGGCCAACGAGACGGCCAGTGAGCCACTCTTGCGCAATCGAGATCTGCGACTTGAGAATGTTCACAATGTCGTTCGGCCGCGTCGACTGGAGTTCGCCAGTCGGCCCCACGACGCGCTCGTCTGCGCGGTTCCAAATGTTCGTGACCCAGCCGTGGATCTGGGCCTGGATCTGGGCCACGTACTGGCGCATGAGCGCTTGCGACGTCTGCTCGAGCACCGCAGACGCTCGAGCGCGCTTGTACTTGAGAATCTCCGCGTTGTAGTACTCGATCCACTGGACGAGCTGGAGCCGGTGGGCGAGGCCAACGTCCGGACGCGCACAGCTCGTCGTGATCGCGTTCTCCAGCACCGCGTTGTACGTCGCGACAAAGAGCTGGAGGACGTCAAACTCGGGCGGGAAGCACGGAACGACGTCGCTCTGCACGATCTCGAGCTCCAAGAGCAGGTGGTTCGCAGTATTGAGCACCGCATCGAGCGTCTTGTCGGCCTTCTGCGCCACTTCGTGCTCTGCTAAGCGGACCATCTCCGTCGCGCGGTGAGCGAGGTACGCGGCCGTCTCGGTCTTGCACTGGTCGAGCCACGGCATGTGGATCGCTTGCACTGGCGCGAGTGCGTGGTCCAGGTACTCGCGCTTGGCGTCTGCGAGCTTCCGCCGTCGCTTCTCCATGAGCGCAAGCACTGCGAACGCGTCCGCGAGACGCTTCTTGTTGAACTGCGCAATCTCAACGCAGTGGTGCATGCAGCCATAGACTTCCGCCACGATGCGTGCGTGCACAGCTTCGACTGCGTCCAGTCGCGAAGTCAAGGACGCGAGAATGCGGGCTTGGGCTTTGCTGTGGTTTTTGGAAGTGGGTGGTTTTTGAAGGCGGAGGCAGTCAGTAAGCGACTCGATCAGTGTCGTGTCCATGTCTCGATGGTCGCTCACCTGCTCCCGAGCTCGTCCACCTTGTCGATCGACGCTTGTTTGAGCTGCTCACCGACACGACGTGTGAGACGGTAGTGCAAGTAGCCGTCGGGCACTCGTACTTAGAGTACCAGGAGCAGGAAGATCGCCACTCTCGTACCTCCTGGAGCATCTTTTGTCGCCAGTCGTCAAACACCTGCCACTTGACGTACACGGCGCTGACGTCGCTGATCCGGCTGTCCAGCATCTCGTGCAGCTCCTGGAGCTGGTAAGTTCGTATTGGCAATACAATAAGCCGTCGTCACGTTCGCACTGAGCAGGGATAAATAACCACCCGACAAAACGCACTTTGCTCGGCAGCTCGTTGTAAAAGACAATTTGGTGCTCGAGGTCCCGCAGGTTCCGGCGGGCGACGCTCACGCCTGCAGAGAGCCGCTTCTCGCCGAGCTCGTCGTTCATGCGGCGGCAGCGCTCGCCGAGCGCTGCGAGCGTGCGTGTGACGTGCGCCACTGCGTCGCTCACTTCGAGCAGCGCACTCGCGCGCTCAATGTCGTCGACGTGCGTCTGGACGAACGCGTCGAGTTGGCCGCGCGTGCTGAGCTGCTTCGCGAGGTAGTCATGTTTAATCTCTTGGAGCAGCTGCGAGTTGAGCAGCGACGCGTCCGTCGAGTCGCGGAGCTTTACGCGCAGCACGTCCACCGGGTCGCGCGCCTCTTTCTCCAGCAGCGAGATCATCGCTTGCGACGTCAGCGAGTGAATATGAAGTTCCTGAAAGGTCAACGAAGATCGGTACAGTACCTGTTGTACCACTGGTACAGTACCAGTCAACTTCAACTTGGAATCTCGCCAAAGTTCGATACAACACTCGTTTTATGGTACAGTCCATGCATCAGAATGAGAATGAATGGCAAGTCTGATGGACAGACGTTCCGAGCTGAGACGCACAGGCCGCGCATGGATCCAGTGGACCTGGCAACTACTCTCCAACGATCGACCGGAAGCCGCGTCGTCGAGAGCCTAAACGAGCAGCTCCTCGTGAAGATGAAGATGTCGATGAAGATGACGATGACGACGATGTTGTTGTGGGGACTGGGGCGGGTGGGGGGAGCAGGAGCGGCGACAAGCGACTGCCCCTTCCACCCGCGCGTCGGTTCGAGCTGGTGGCGCTGGACGCATGCGGCGACAGGTACGCGGACGATATCGCCACAGGCGACGACGGCGCAAAATAGAACCGGGACTCGGACGGCTGCGCACTTCGCCCACTTGCCCCGACTGCGGTCGCAGCAGCTCCTGCGAACGGATACGCCTCAGGTGGCGATGGGAAGTAGGAGCTATAGCTGCTGTCGTTGCCGTCGCTGCCTCGCTCGAGCCCCGAACCAAAGTACCGCACGACTTGGGTCGGCGCGGTGCGCCAGAGCGCCAAGTCGTCCCACGGTACTGCTGCGCCCGGCACGGACGGCTCGACGACAATCTCCCGCTGGGTCGCAAAGTCCCACCCGTGCGCAGCCGACATGGTCGCGTAGATGTGCTGCAGCTGCCACGCGAGCGCAGCGTCTCCCTCTCGCCATCGCGCGACTTTCTGTCGCCTGCTGCGAGCGCCGCCGTCGCTGTCGTCGCTGTCGTCCATGTCGATCTCGTCGTCCGACTTGGAATAGTGTGGACTGAGGTCCTGTCGCCAGTCGAACTCGTCATCCGAGAGCGCGTCGTCCGCATCAATACGCACAACGAACGAGTCGAGTTTCCGCTTCGCTCCAACCGGAGGCAACGACCTGGACCCGGACGCGGGCGCGGCCTGGAACGGTTCGAACGCCACTGCGTTCGGGTTGAGGGACGACGTCGCTGCTGCTCGCGTGGACGCACGCGACGCCGCTTGTCGGTGGTCCGAGCGTTTCTCTGGACTCGCAATGTTCCCGAGCCGAGAGACGTCTCCTGTGGAGTCAGGGAAGGCCTGGATGTCGTCCATCTCCTCCTCCTTCTCGTCGATACCGACAGTCTCGCCACTGGCGAGCGCCAGGTCGTCTTCGCTGCTCGCAGTCGGCCGTCCGCTCTCGTTGAGCTCCTTCTCGCTGTCGTCAAAGTCTTCCGGCTCCGGCTGTCCCGAGTGTCCACGTCCTCCCCTTCGTTCCGTCTCGACCGCTCCACTGCCGTCTCGTTTCTTCCGCTTCGTCTGCTTCTTTGTCTTCTTCTTCTGCTGCTTGTTCACTGACGACTGCGACGGGATCGACACGGTCCTGTCGACTGTCGGCCCTGCTGCTTCGCCATGTCGCCCCTCCTCCAGCAGCAACGCCTCCATCTGAGCTGTCGCGTCGTGCTCCAAGCGACGCACGTAGCTCTTTAGAATGAGCTGCTCCACGAGCATCGCGATGAGCCGCTGGTAGTCGTCCCACGACGTGATCGCTTCGCTCTCGACGACAAACAGCGCGTGGAACTGCGCCTCACTAAGTACGTAGAGAGAGCTCGCAAAGCCAACGAGCACGTCGCTCACGAGCGCAAAGAGCCGCTCGGGGGTCTCGACCAGCTCACTCTTGACTGTCAGGATGCCTGTAGGGTGCCAGCGTCTTGTTAGCATACAGCTATAGACAGAACCATGGTACGTCATGACGTACCAGTGCCAATGTCCATGAACTCCATGGCTTCCAGCAGCTCGTACGTCTTCTCTGCCGCCAGCGCGTCGGCTGTCGTTCCTTTCGCCTTCGTCCCGTCGCTTTCTAGCCGCGTATGTGCATTTACCGTTGCTGCTGCGGTCGCCGTCTTTGCCTCCTCGACTGCAGTCGCCGTCGCGATGGCGGCCACCGTTCGCGGTGGCTTCGCCTTGAGGTGGCGCTGCATGAGGCCAACGCAGAGCAGGCTTAGGTTCAGCTTGTAGAGCTGCTTCACGAGCTCCGGCTCGTCGATAAAGAGCACGTGCTGCCGCGCGCTCACGCTCAGCTGCTCCCAGAACGCGCGCACGCGTGGCGCGACGCTCGCAACTGGCTGCGCGCGTTTCCGGGACGCGCGGAGCGCTGTGGGCGTTGTGCTGCTGTCTTTCCGCTCGCTGCGGATGGCGAGGTAGCTCTTCCACGTCGGCGCGGCGTCGCCTGGTGTCGGTCCGTTCGCCATCGCTCCCTCTCCACGAATGGCTGCGCGAGCAACACCGCTTCGAGGATTGCTGGATTGCGCTCCTGGCATTTTCCATGATTCACTGAAGCACAGTACCGTAAAACTCGGCCGAGGTGCAACATCGTAAAAAGTAAAAATCACAGTGAAAACTGGATCAAATAATAATTGCAAATGCATACTTGGAGACATCGAAATTACAGATAATAGGACAAAGTCTTCTGTCAGAAAAATGGATGGTAGCGGCAGGTGGGCATGAGATGGAGCAAGGAGGAGGTGGTGGAGGGGGACATGGTTATGGAGGTGCATGCGAGCCCCGACGGTGGGTGCAGTGTAAAGTGGAGGTAAGCGAGCTATAGGTGGTGTGTGCAGGAGTGGTGACGGCACCAAACCCCCTGCGTGTTGAGAGCGGATGTGGTGGCGGCGGGTACGGTGCCTGTAGCACTTCACTGTTGGAGCTGTGAAAGGAATAGGGGTGGAATCTAAACGTGCA
>JAASGD010000623.1:0-18891 GCA_023334115.1 Globisporangium megalacanthum
CAATTTTTAACTTGATTTTTGTATAGTCACTACTGGCACTATTTATTTGTCCCCCGGCACATTTGAAAATTTGTATGGGAGGTCACTGATCGACTGCGAGTTCAGTGACGGGGGTTGTTGTGTCCTGCACCAAATCATCGTGGGAATCACATATCTAAATAGCATCGCTCAATTCTCAAAACTCGAGTCGTGGTGCAAAATTTTTTGCTGGCACTAATTTCTTGTCCCGCAGTGTACACAATGTTTTTATTGCCATCGCTGCTTTTGTGGAACTGTGTTTTATCAGTCTCTGATCCTGAACTGTTTCATTTCTAAATCCATACCGGTATGACAAAGAACACAAATGTCGTTTTTGAAACCAGCTGTATACCGGTACTGTATGACAAAGATCACAAAGACTGAAAGACAAGTCTTGCAACAACCATGGAGCTCGCAAGTGTATGGGAGCAGATCGCGCGCTTCCAGGAAAGCTACGCGGCGACGAGCAACACGTTGGTGCCATCTCCGCAGGAACAAGCACTCGTGCGCACCTTTCTCCAGCAGGTGCCAGTGCCCGCGCTTTTCGCGTGCCTGCAGGACGCGAGCGACCGCAGCGACAGCAAGCAGGTACCGTTCGTACTTTTTGCGTGTCGCGTTCCGTGTTCCGTGCAGAGCTGACGGGTGACGATCGTCGCCTTTTTGCTGCTACAGGTGAAGCAAGCGTGCTCCTGTATCGACCGCGTGCTCGGCGCCGATGGCAGTGGCGAGCTCTTCTTCCATCCGGATGTACGTACGACCGCGAAGCTGTCTGTGCGCGAGTGCTCTTTCCCTCTTTGCTGACGCTTGCGTGCGTGGGTGCGCGCATAGATGCTCCCTTTCGTGCTCGCAGGTCTCACGCACGTGGAGCAGCGCGCGCGCGTCCTCACTGTGAACCAGCTCGCGACACATTTGCGCCGGACTCCGACGCCAGAGCAAGTGGCGGTCGTCGTACGTCACGACTGTTTGCCGAGACGTAATTGTGTGAGCAATCCATTGTGAGACGTGACTAATGGCTGTCGTGTACGCTGTGTCTCTCCAGGCGATCCCGGACGTGATCCAGCAGCTGTGCGACACTGTCGCGGACGAGGACGTCGAGGTGGCTTCACGGGCGGCGAGTGTTCTTGAAACAGTGCGTTACGGGTGCATTCTTGCGTGACTGTTGCAAATGCTTTTCGTCCATTAATTGTAACTGCTGGAAACAGTTTGCAGGTTTGGAGCACAGCGAGTTCTTTAAGCCCGTGCTCGATCTCCTGCGTACGAAAGCGCAGAGCAGGTACGCGCTTGGATCCAAGGGCAGCTCGTGAGTTACTGGCTTGGCACGCACGCTCAGTCGGTCGCGTGACGGTGGGATTGCTGTGTGCGACTAGCGAGATCACCCCGAACTCAGTCGAGTTCCTCCGGTACCTCGAGACGATTGCGTGCATTTGCCGACAGAGCGACTCGCACGTTGAATACGCAATCAGCAACGGCGCCGCTCACCTGGTGCGAGTGTGTATGGGATGGAGTGCATGCTTGTAGGGACTTGTTACTAAATCGAACCGCTGGTACTAATCCACGCGTGCAGATTGTCAACTGTCTCAAATCGGACGACGCGCTGTTCCTACTGAACGTCGTGGACCTGATTCTGAGCCTGAGCAGCACTCGCGTGGGAATCCAGCATATTTTCCAGTCTGGTGCGCCTTTTGCGTGCTGGTATGGAGGAGTCCCGTGACACCACTTGTCGATAGATTCTCCGTCTTGATCCAACTATGAACGTGTCTGTCTGAACAGGAACCCTCCATTCCCTGCTCGCGATGGCCGACGGTATACGCGCTGTCAGTGTGGCTTCTGGGTGCAACCGACTCTTATTCGTTCGTCCTCACCCGTTACGTGTGTGGTGATGTCTAGACCCGTTCGTTGGTGGGAGTGCGCTTCGGCTCGTGGGGGAACTGTCCGCCACGGCAGCGAAACTGCACGTGACGTCGTGGAACTGGAGTGACCCGGTGCTGTCGACCGCGTTCCTCGAGACGATCGAGCGCAAGATTGAGAGTGCCGAGCCTCTCGAGCAGATCGCTGCGATGGACGCGCTCGCGGCGTTCGGCTCATCTTCGGAGAACGGTGCGTGCGTGTATCGTGGTATTAGGCGACTGACTGAGTGGAGGGACTGACTACTGTGGTCGCTTCAGAGCTCCAAGTCCTGTTGCACCACACGCGTCTGTGCCGCGCGTGGCTCGAACTGGGCGCGAGCTCGAAGCTCGAGGTGAAGGCGAACTGCTTCCACGCCCTCGCTCGCGTCCTTGGCGAGCCAACACGCTTGACGCGGCCACCCGAGCGTATCCCAGAGCCGACGGCGGCCGTCTGGTCGCTCAACGAGCGGCTGTTCAACAGCCTCGGGCAACTCTGTCGCGGTCAAGCGACCGTGCTGTTCCTCATGGAGGTCTTGCGCCAGCCGTTCGAGGAGATCCGTAGCGCAGTGTTTGTGTTGCTGCGCGCGGCCGCGTCCCAGAACAGCGCGTGGGGCGTGCGCGTGCTGCTCTCGTACGGCGGCCTCGTGGAGTTTCTCATGGACCGGTCCACGGAGCCGACGAAGGAGACGCGCGAGTGGAAGTTTGCAGTCGCTGACGCGGTCGTCGCGTCTCCGTTCCGCTCGCTGCTTGGTGCGTGCGACAGTCTGAGTCGCAGCGACGTGGGGACGTTGGTGTTGGTGTTGTTAGCTCGCTCGGTTTGGCTTGGCTTGGAACGTAGCATAGCTCACCTGCGTTCGTCACGCTGTCGTCGCTTTGTGTGTGGTGTGTGGGGTTGTTGCGTTCGCCTGTCGCTGGTTTGTGCAGACACCGTAACGATCGAGAAGCTCGAAGCGCACCTGCGCCGTGGTCCGTACGTCGGCACCGCGCCAGCGTCCATGGACCTCGAGGCTGCTTGATCCAGTGGGCCGCATCGTGGGTGCTCACTCCTCCGCCATGAGAGAGTGAGGTTGTTGATCTTGGATCCACCCGAGCTGAGTTCAGAAACGTAGCGATTCGAATGAATTGTTTGCTTTCTTGCGGGTCATCTGCAGCATAGTTTGTTCAAGTGAAACACGCCGTATTGCAAACACTGAACAGGTTCGGGACGCCGATCCCGAACGCAGCGAGCGAGGACGAAAGAGGGAAGCTCGCGTCACTCTCGCTCGCATTGTCGCCGTCGCATTCGGTCGCTCGCTCGCTTGCTCGCTCGCCCACTCGCCAACTCGTTTACCACCGCTCGCAGCAGCTCAGCTGGCGATGGCCGAGCCCATGTCCGCGCTCACGCCTTCGCGCGCCGCTTTCTTGAGCTCCGGCACCGCCGACTTCCACCCGCCCGACTGGTGCGTTCATTCGTTCGTTCGTCTGGAGTGCACGAACCACTTGGCTGCTGGATGCGATCGCATGCAGCCACTAACGGTAGGATGCATGCAGGGCCTGCGCTCCGCTTGAGACGAACGCCCACGCGCGCTTGGAAGCGTTCCGTGACTCGCGCCACTGTGCGACGTACATGATTTCGACCAAGAAGGTGAACGTGTTTGGCCGCGACCAGGAGAGTTGCGACCATGTGCTTGGGAACCCATCCGTGTCACGCAAGCACGCGGCCATTATCCACGACGAGAAGGGCGGGATTTACGTACGTACCGTACGCGTGTGGTAGGCTAGAGGCTCCTAGAGGCTCGTAGAGGTCGTGGATGCTCATGGCGGTCGGGACGCAGGTCGTGGACCTCATGTCCCGTCACGGGACGTACGTCGGACGCAAGAAGCTCCCACCACACGACCCGTTCCTATTACACGGTGAGCCAATGGATTGCGTATACAGCACCCAACACTATCCACAGTGACTGACTAACAGTCCCAACTCAACAGACGGCGACATTGTCAAGTTTGGGCAGAGCATCCGCTTGTACATTCTCAAAGGCGCTGCTGCGGACGGCGCGAGCGCTCCCAAGAAGAAGTCGTGGGGCCGCGTGAAGCTCCGTGCGCCGAAAGTGAGCATCACTGGCGTGCTCCCGAAGCTCCCGTCGCGACCGCGCGTGTCGGCGCCCGTGACGAAGCTTGTGAACGAAGTCTGCTACGGTACGCTCTCGGACGACAAGGTCGACGCGTTTGTGACGGCGGTGCTCGAGCTCACGGACGAGGAGCGAAAGGTGCGACCAACTGACAAGTGAGTACGTGTTACGGGGCTTGTGTACTCACTCGAGACGACGCGTATTGGTTGCCTGTCTGCGTGTAGGAGGTTGCGGACTTTCTTGTCGAGAAGATCCAGGCCAAGTTTGAGTTCTACGCGACGCATGTGAGTCGTGGTACTGATTTGGACAGTGAGTGATTGTCATGGTGTAATTGTTGACGTCAACACCATGCGACTCCGGAACGGATTGGACCATCTACAGGTGCACCGGAACGCGTACGTGGCGTCCATGACGCTGCTCAAACACAACATTTGCGTCGAAGAGTTCGAAGCGAACTTGGCGATCATCACACACCTCTCGCAGCAACGGCACGACAGCATCTACCGAGCTGACGCGCGAAAGGTACGATGATGGACGCACTCTTGCTATGAAGATGTTGCCGACTGAATGAGCTGACAGACACGACGCGTTGTGCTCTGGAGTGCAGATTCTGCAGCTCTTGGCGGCTGTGCGCTTGGACCCGGACAACGTCCAGTTCGAAGACTCGGACGTTGAAGCTTCCGGCGACGACATCAACAGCTGCCCGCCAACGTCCAGTAACAAGGCCACGCGCGAGCGTGTGCTCAGTGACGAAGGCAAACAGCTCTTCCTTGACGCGCACGACCCACGCGCGGCGTCCATGTCTCGACAGAGCACGACTGACGGCCGCTACCCGACCAGCGAGTACGGCGACGACGACTCGGACGCGCACTCCCAGGACAACGGCTACGTGCCGCCGGTGGCCGCGTGGCAGCAGCCGCGGAACGGATTCCCTGCCAATGCGCGGTACACGCAGAGCCAGTCGTCGATCAGCGACGGTGCATCAACACATGATGGCGAAGACGGTCCGTCCGGCTTTAGTTTCCTGACGAACGCGGCGCCAGAGCACGACGACGCGGTCAAGGGCTCGTCGGCCTTTGGCTTCATTTCCAGCACTGACGGCGATGATGACGCCTCGTCGCAGACGAGTCTCACGGACCGACCGTCTGGCAACTCGGCGGCAAGCTTCGACTTTATGCACAACAAGGGGGCGTCGCAGCGGTCGAGTCCGAGGCCGCCGACGGTGCAAGCCGAGGAGTTTCTGAACACAAACCCGTCGCTTGACCAGAACGAGTTTGCGGATCTCTGGGACTCGACGAACGAATCGTGCGTGGGATGTGTGGCGGTCCGGAGTGCGAGGCGCAAGCGGGTGGATGTGCTGACCCAGTATGTTGTTGTACTTGTGTGTGTCGCTTCAGGGAGGAGTGGTCGGCAGAGCTTCTGGGTTCGTTCAGCCCGGAAGATCTGCAAGCGTTCTTCGAGTCGTCCGGTGTGAAGTTTATGTCGAGCGGCAAGGTCGGCGGGCAGCAGCAGTGGCTGTTCTTCGCAGAGCAGGTATGGCAGTGGGTCCGGTTGATGCGTCCAGGACTGGAGAGTGAGTGAGAGTGTGGTACTGACTGTCGGTGTGTATCTGGTCGACCAGAAATCCAACGGGACGATCTTCTTGGTCGAAATCCTCGTCATGCCAGGGCAGTCGGACATGACAGTGACGCTCAAGTGGATAGTCAACTCGCTCCTGTACGACAACGGCCACTTGGTCGTTATGGACATCCTCAAGTACAAGATGCACCAGTTCTTTGTGCAGAACCACGTGACGACCACCGAGCACGTCCAGCAGACGCAGGCGAGCAGTCGAAGCGCGCAGCCGCCACAACGCAGCATTGAAGCTCTGGCAGAAGAGGCAGACGGTGAAATGTCGGCGCGTGACTACTTGATGGAGAACCCGGTCGTGGAACCGGCCAAGTTCGAGCAGTTGTGGGCGAACTCGCCAGAGATGTACGTGTGCCTGGGCTGTTGCTTGGTATGTGCTGCACGCACGCACTGACTGGAGAGCTGGATGACTTCCAACGTGGTGTTGCTTGCACAGTGCGACGCTCTCGTACTCGCTGAAGGAGGTGCCCGAGAAGGACGAGGTGATCGAGCTCTTCGCAAAGAACTGCATGATGTGCCTCGCAAGTGGCGCGGTGAACCGGCTTTTCAAGTTCTACTTCTTCGCAGAGATGGTGCGTCGTCCGGTCGCTGTTGTGTGGTGGGGTCTCTTTCTCTGAGGGAGGTCTCGATCTGATCTCCTATTGTCTCTTGCTGCTTGGCCGGAGCAGACCGAGCTGCAGTGTGTGTTTAGTGTAGAGATGGTGATCAATGTGGAAGACGGCTCCGTTGTCGGCACGGTCAAGCGACTCGGCCTCCCGTCGCGAAGCGAAGAGGATGAAGAGCAGATCGACGCCAGTTTTGTCAACTTCTTCGAAGAAGTGCTCGAGGAGCTGTAGGCACTGCAGTAGTCGGAAGTAACCACGGCACTCAATCCTACGCTCCTCTCCTTCCTGTACAAGTCAAGCCGAGCAGCGTTGATAGACTTGGCAGTCATACTCGGTTGTTGCTGACGACTGGCAGCTGGGATTACTGTCACTGTTACTATACGTACTGCTAGCTACTTACTATGCCGCAGGATACATCGACGCACTCTTCACACGCTACGAGCGACTTGGACACACACACACACTTCCAACACGGGACAAGATCCACATGCCCCAGCAATCGGACTTACTTGACGGTCCCTCACACCGACATGTCGCACTGGAAGTGGCGGAGGAAGATGCTGCGCCACTCG
The DNA here is from genome assembly GCA_023334115.1 of Globisporangium megalacanthum. Taxonomy (NCBI): domain Eukaryota; phylum Oomycota; class Peronosporomycetes; order Pythiales; family Pythiaceae; genus Globisporangium; species Globisporangium megalacanthum. The sequence continues at coordinate 6,819 of JAASGD010000623.1, forward strand.
GGGACAGCGATCCGATCCTGGCCACTCGCAATGTCTGCGAGGACTTTGCTGCACGGCGTGGAGCCCGTCTGGTGGAAGTTCTGGCGGAACGTCGGGCTAAAGTCGCGCACTTTGCCGCGGCACTCGTCGTAGAACACGCACGTCATCTTCTCGACCTCGGAGAGCGCAGTCGGCATCGCGTTCGTGGCCGCCGACTCGGCGAGCGAACTCGCATTCACCGCTGCTTCGAGCGCTTCGCTGTACCACGTGTCGGGCGTCTCGTTCGGCACAACGACCGCCTCGAGCAGCTGGTGCGTGCTCGGCGCCGACTGCTCTTCGCGCAGGTTCCGGTTCAAGCCCGGCCCCACCAGCGGCGGCAAGAAGCTCGTGAGCCCACCGCAGGTCGTGAACATGTCCGCGAGGAGCCCCACGATCTCGTAGTTGTAGCTGAACTCGCCAATGTCGCGCACGTCTGAGAAGCTCCAGTAGTTCTGCGGCAGTGGAGCAAAGTACTGGTACAGCGGATTGGTCGGCACGAACACGGACAGCGGCGTCTCCGCGACCCCGCCGCTACGGACTTCCACGAACGACTGTGGGAGCAGCACGTTTCGGTCCGGCGAGCGGCGGTCCAACGACGTCCGGCGTCTGCACGACATGAATTGGCGCGGGTCCGCGAGCTTCGCCTCGAGCGACATCGGCACCGTATTCCCGACAGCGCACTTGTAGTAGATCGTGTGGAGCAAGTCGAGCGTGGCGTGGTGCGAGAAGAAGATCGGGTCGGCGGGAGCCTCGAGGTTCATCATGGCACCTCCGAGCGAGTTGTGGATCGTGTCTATGACGAAGGTACATGCGACAGATACAAGAGTGTCAGTCGCGACCCTTACGTGAGAGCAAGCGAGCGTCAACTCAGCCACGCAGAGACGGAGGCAGACGTACTGTGAACGCCTTGCTCAATGTTCGTCGCCACATCCGCGATCGTCGGCGACGCAAAGAGCTGGCGCATGAGCGAACTCGCGCTGGTGGTCGGAGGGAACGCCGTCTCGCTCCAGTCGCCACGCGGGATGCAGCGAGCGCAGGCGTTGCCGCGTCGGTCCGAGGACTCGCAGAAATGGTTCGCTGGCGGCTGGGCGACGCAGGTCCCGTCGATCGGCGTTCCGTTGATCGTCACTGTCCGCGTCACACCTCGGCGTGACCCCCCAATGTCGCGTAGAATCGGCGAACACTCTTCCATGCTGCGGCACCCACCGCTGAGGAAGAGCGCGTTGTGGTCGACATAGTTCCAGTAGGGCACAGTGAGACACGAGAAGACGCCGCCGTACGAGCGCAGCATGTTCTCGAAGCCGAGCAGGAAGAGGCGGTGCCAGTAGATGAACATGCACGTTTGGTGCGCCTCCGCAGTCGTCATCTGCTCCGTGTGGATCTCAACGAACTTGATGTAGAGTCCGTCGTCCATGGCCATCTCGATCGCGCGCAGGTACACTTGTTTCTCTTCTGGCAGCATCCGGTCCCACGACTTGCGGATCCGAGCGCCGCAGACGCTACCACCGCCTGCGAATTGCTCCGTAGTGTTTCCAGCGAGCTCTACCGAGGCTTGCGCTTGCGGAGCAGAAGTTGTCGTGTTCTGGGCCGCGATTGAGCACGAGGAGGCAGCGAGGAGCGCGAGAACCACAGCCGAGCCGATGCGTGTAAAGAGCTTCATGGGTGCTGGAGTGCGCGTGTTGGGAGGGGCTGGTGCAAGCTTGTGTCGATGTTGCTGGTTGCTGTCGAGTTTGGTTGTGGTGTCGAGTGCGGCCATTGTCGCGAGGCCGGGTCTAGGTGGGTGCTTGTCCATGCTCACTCATCTGGCAACTTGTCGGAAGACGACCTGGCATGTCAAGAGACTGCGATGGAGGAGGCTCCGTCTCACAGAGAATGTGACGCGCTTCCGTGAATCCATCAATCGTCCAGCCCAGAAGCCCAGAAGTGTCCATCCATCCATCATCAGATCGACACTTGTGGTCCGAGGTGTCACCTCTGTTTCTTGATCGTGTCGCTTCGATATCGCTTTCAAGAGGCATTTTTTTTAAACCTCGTTTCCTGGGTTTTTCTTGACTGCGTACCTATTCGAAGCGCTCCAGTGCGCATTCGCGTGTCAAAAGCTGAGCCACATTTCTGACTTGCTTTTACTATGCCGATCGCCACAAATGCGCTTCTGGCCCTGCCAACCAGTCCTTTTCGAGCGTCCAAACTGTGGCGGCGGTTGGTTCGAGCCGCGGCAAACCCAAAGTCGAAACGAGCATTCGTCGCGAGAAGACAAGATGGTGCGTTAGAGGCCCCTTACGAAGGCGTACGCGCGTGCGCTACGTGTGCTGAACGCTGAGTGCTGGGTAGTCGCTATCGAGTGCGAACTGACGGTCCAACGTGGTTGATTTGCGACCACAGGGTGTAAACCAGTTTGTGCTGTTCGAGTCGGCGTCGGGGTACGCGCTCTTCGAGGTCGTGGAGCATGAGGAGATCGGGACGCTGCTCGCCGAGGTGCAGGAGAGCGTGAACGACCTGTCGAAGTTCGGTCGCATCGTGAAGCTCAAGGCGTTCCAGCCGTTCACGTCGGCAGAGAATGCGCTCGAGAACATTAACAACATCTCGGAGGGCGTCGTGGGCGACGACCTCAAGAACTTCCTCGAGATGAACCTCCCAAAGGTCAAGTCGGGGAAGAAGGCCAAGTTCTCGCTCGGCATCCAGGACAAGAGCCTCGCGCAGGCCATTTCGGACGAGCTCAAGGCGCCGTGCAACTCGAACGAGACGACTGTCGAGATCCTCCGTGGCGTGCGCTTCCACTTTAGCAAGTTTGTCAAGGAGCTCGACAACGGCAACCTCGGCAAAGCGCAGCTCGGGCTCGGCCACTCATATTCGCGCGCGAAGGTCAAATTCAACGTGAACCGCGCCGACAACATGATTATCCAGAGCATTGCGCTGCTTGACCAGATGGACAAGGACATCAACACGTTTGCGATGCGCGTGCGCGAGTGGTACTCGTGGCACTTCCCGGAGCTCGTGAAGATTGTGAACGACAACTACGTCTACGCGCGCTGTGCGTCGTTTATCAAGAACCGCAACACGCTGTCGGAAGACAAGCTCGCGGGCCTCACGTCGATCGTGCTGGACGAAGAGAAGGCGCAGCAGATTCTCCACGCGTCCCGCTCGTCCATGGGCATGGACATGTCGGAAATTGACATGATCAATGTCGACAATTTTACGACGCGGCTCATCAAGCTCGCAGAGTACCGTCGTCAGCTGCACGAATACCTTGTGTCGAAAATGTCGACTGTCGCACCGAACCTGGCTGCGCTCATTGGCGAAACTGTCGGCGCGCGGCTGATTTCGCACGCCGGGTCGCTCACGAACTTGGCCAAGTGCCCTGCATCAACCGTGCAGATTTTGGGCGCCGAGAAGGCGCTGTTCCGTGCGCTCAAGACCCGCGGGAACACGCCCAAGTACGGTCTCCTCTTCCACTCGACGTTCATTGGCCGTGCGGCGGCGAAGAACAAAGGCCGCATTTCGCGCTACTTGGCGAACAAGTGCGCGATCGCGTCGCGGATCGACTCGTTCATTGACGAGCCGACGACCAAGTACGGGGATGAGATGCGCGAGCAGGTCGAAGAGCGTCTCGCGTTCTACGAGAACGGCGCGGCTCCACGCAAGAACGCAGACGTGATGCTCGCCGTCTCGGAGGCGCTGAAGAAGGGCGGCGACGAGAAGAAGAAGCCGAAAGACGGCAAGAAGGACAAGAAGCGCGCAGCTGTCGAGGAGGCGGCGGCGGACGAGGAGAAGCCGAAGAAGAAGGCGAAGAAAGCGAAGAAGGACAAGAAGGCGGCGGTTGAGGAAGCTGCGGCGCCGGTCGCGCCAGCCGCTGACGCAGACAAGAAGAAGAAGAAGAGCAAGAAGAACAAGAAAGCGGAATAAAGTGCCGCTCGCTGGCGCGTTTTCGTAATATATTCATGCGTCTTCTTCCCTCCTCACTCCATCGTGTTCCTGCATGTGAAAATGGCATGCTCGTCGTCGTGCATGCTACAAGTTTCAGCGTATCGCTGGGATGAGCCGCATCCAATCACTCGATGAAAAGCATCCGTTTTCGACATTTTTTGACATTTTTGACATTTTTTGACAATACCAATGATCCACATACAAAAGTCAAGTCTGCTCCTGTCATCCTGTCACCAACGCGGCGTTTCGTGTTCTCAGGTCCTGTACCCATCCATCTCTAGAAATAGCTGCAGGACGAAGCAGCAGTTGGCATGTGCACAAGTACAAGACAAACCACGCATTGCCAGCAGCGATATGATGAGAGGCAACATGATCCCGCTTGTGCCGGGGATGCTATCGACGCATCACCGAGAAATGAGTCGCCCAGACTTCCGCAAACGACAGATCCTCGAGCAAATGGCGGTCGGCAAAGCGACAGGACTCGAGTCTCCTGCCCCAACCGCAGTCGGAGTCTTCGCGTCCAAGCTCAGTCAAGTGCGCTCAGGAGAGCTCACCCACGGCTCGAACCCGACTCCCAACGCGAACGTTGCACACACGAGTCCGCAGCCAGCCGCAGGTATCGACAAAGGCCGGAGTAGCAGCACCAAGTATCGCGTCGACACAACACAGCCAACGTGGATCACGCACGACCGGCAAGTCCTGCGCTTCTTTGGCTACTTTCAAGAGAAAGTGCTTGAAGCCGGTCACGAGACGCTGCGCACACGGCGTGTAGTGCTCTGCTACTACCTCAGCGACAGCGCGCTGTCGATTTCAGAGCCGCGGGTCGCCAACTCGGGGCTCGCGCAGGGTGAGTTCATGAAACGCACAGTCGCGATAAAGGCGGACGGCAACCGCTTCGCCCCGCTTGACTTGCGCGTCGGCGGCGTCGTGAAGCTCTACGGTCGGACGCTGCACTTGACCGACTGCGACGCCGCAACGCGGACGTTCTACGATGAAGCGCTCGGCGTCGCACTCGACGCGCCGCTCAAGTACCCAGACGACGCGACGTCGCAACTGGATGAGATCGACGCGATCAAGCAGCGACTGCGCGCCAAGACTGCGGCCGCAGCCGAGAGCAAAGCTGAAGCTGCACGCAAGTTCCACGAGAACAGCCACAAAGTGCTGCGGTTCTTCGTGTCGTGGCGTGACCCGCATCCACTGTACCCCGAGACGCGGCGGTTCGTCCTGCACTACTACTTGAGCGACGACACGATCGAGGTCGTGGAGCCCAAGGAGCCGCCAGTGCACCATGAGCAGCGCGAGCGTGTCGGGCACCACCACTTTGGCGTGCTCATTTCGCGCCAGCGCGTGCTCAAGAACGACACGGACGTGGTCCTCGGGAGTGGCGCACTGGTTTTCGGCGACCGCACGCACGGAAAGCAGCTGCTGACGGACCGGGACCTGCGCTGTGGGGAGTGGATGCACCTCCTCTCGCGTGCGTTCTTTCTCGAAGACTGCGATCTGTTCACGCGCGACTACTACCTCGAGACCCACGGTGTGACCCAAGAGCGATGCGAGCCAGAGCAGGTCCGCGCACGCGTCGTCGCGTCCAAGTGGAAGCTCTTCCAGGCGCAGCCGGACAATGGCTCAGCAGCGACGAGTATCAGCTCTGCCATGCTACGCCGCTTGGATGCACACGTCCAGGACAACCAGACGCGGAAGCTCCAGGACGCGAGTCTCGACAAGAAGCAGTTGCGTTTCCGCGCGAGGTTCCACGGTCTCGACGTGGCGCGCGACCCGAACGCCAAGCGCGAGTTCACACTCACGTACTTCCTCGAGGACGACACGCTCGCGGTCTTTGAGCCGCGGATGAAGAACTCGGGCGTCGCTGGTGGACGGTTCCTGGACCGCGGTCGCTTTCGCAAGTGCCAGGACGCCGATCGCGGCGGCACGAGCTCGCGCGAGCTCCAGAAAGACCGGTCTGCGTACCACGCGGCCGACTTTTACGTCGGTGCGATCGTGCGGTTCGAGTTCTCGCCACACCAGTCGCTCGAACTGCTCGCTGCGGACGAGCAGACGCTGAGTTACTGCGAGAGCCACAGCGAGAGCTTCCCGTTCTCAGATACCCGCGCAGTGCTCGACGCGATGGCAAAGACGCTGCTGCAGAAGAAGAGCGGGAGACGCGGCGGAGCAGAGTCTGTGCGCCGTGAGTGTCGAGCGTTGGATCCGACGAACTCACGCATGCTGGAGACTGCCACGTTTAGGCGCGTGCTCGACGAGTGCGGGTTGCTTTCGGCGCTGAACGCGCAGCAAGTGCTCACGTTGTCTCGGAAGTTTGCAGCCGACGTCTCCAGCCAGAGCACAGGTAGCAATAGTGCAAGTGGGCTCGGCATGGACCCTCCTGCACTCGCGTACGACGACGTATGCGACGCACTGGCGTTCCACACGATGGCGCTCACTGGGTCAACGACGACACGCACCACCAGCAGCTCGTTCCCGCCATCGCAACAGCTGCCAGCAGACAGCGGACTTAGCAAGCTCGCGAAAGTGCCCCACTTGCGCAAGCTACTGCGTCAAGCGGACCCACAGCGTGTCCAAACGGTGCCAGGCGATGTGTTGCTCCGCGTTGTCAACTTCTACCGCGTCGGCCTCTCGTCGAGCGACTTGGAGGCCCTCGTGCGCAGATTCAGCCGCGATGGTGCGGTCGAGTACCACAAGCTCTGCGACAGTGTCTTCCAGACCCCTCCTTCCATACAGCCTTTGAGCCCGTCCGACGCAGCGCAGTACTCGCTTCGGAAGACGGACAATGATGTCGCACAGAGCAGCGACGATGGGGACGAGTTCGGGTTTTGCGACGGAGACGACGGGGACCAGCACTGCGAGCCACCAGAGAGGTCTCCAGACGTGCTCTCTTCCCACCAAGCGACAACGAGAACAGCGCAAGCAGTGCCGGCGGCTCTTCACCTGCGGACCGCCAATGCTCTGCCAACACCTCGCGGTACTGCAAACCCAGCGGAACGAGCTCGAACGAGCGACCCACGGGTCGTCGCGATCTTGAAGCGGGAGTTCGGAGAGTGTAAGTACCACTTGCGTCGAGCACTACGCGAGCGAGACACACACAAGAGCGGCCGACTGGACGAAGAAGCGTTCATGGACGCACTCGTCTCGATCGCGCCGGCGCTCTCGGACGCCGACTCGTACGCGATCGCTGACGCCTACTTCCCGACCAACAACTGTCAGGTAGACTACGCACAGCTGCTAGAGAGCGCGTTCCGAGGGTAAAGGCTACAGCAGATACGGGGAGAGAGGAGCAGAAGCGTAACGCTTCAGTAGGCTTCCGAAGGCGCTGCCCACGACGGCTCTGGGGCTGTGAACACTTGTCCGTCGACCTGCGAGACCGGAATGCACACACACACGTGTGAGTCTTGCTGCCTTGTTCGCTGCTTCCAAGTGCGAACCACGACCGTGGGCCGCACGACCGCACCTCGTACTCGAGCGCGTGCAGCCAGATCTTGGAGCAGTGCAGCTGCGTCTCGTTGAACGCTTCGTCGGCGCCAATGTAGCACCAGGAGCACGTCCGCTGCATGAACGCGTCCTCGCTCTCGCTGTCCGCTTGCGGTCGCGAGTAGTCACCGTCGCGCTTGGGCGGCAGCTGCTCCTTCGCACGCGTCGCGAGTTCGATCTCGTCCAAGCGCGCTTGGCTCTCACCAAAGTGGAGCTGGCCACCGTAGCACGGGTCGTTTGCGATCGGGAACCCAATGAGCTGGAGGTGGAGCCGGATCTGGTGCGTCCGGCCCGTGACTGGCTTGCACTGGACGAGACAAGTCGCACTGTCGTTGCGCACGAGGGTCACGACAGTCTCCGACGGCTTCCCGTCTGCGTGGCACTCGTACACGCCGTCGCGTGCCGACACGCACCGCAGCGGACAGCTGATTACTAGCTCGTTCGCGTCTGTGAAGGTGACGGAGCTCACAGAGCACTTGGCCTGCGCAGTCTCCACCAGTTGCTGCTTGGCGTCGAGCGTCAGCGCTGCCGGGAAGCACCCGTTAGCGCGAGCCAAGTACGTCTTGGACGCTTGGCGCTCAGCTTGGGATAGAGAGTCAGGGGTTAGTGTCACACGTGCTGTCAGCTAGCAAGGTTGATGACAGCGCTCACCGATGCAGAGCGACAGCGCCTTGGCCTTCGCCGCGTTCTTGGCGAGCAGCACGATCCCTGGACAGCGTCACGACCGCTCATAGTGCGTCACACGACTGCTGCTACTCTCAGAGACACAGCAGATCCGAGACGATAGGCGTACACACCGGACGTGAGACGGTCGAGGCGGTGCACAATGTGAAGTGCTGGTAGGTCCGGCCGCATGTGCTGCACGATCAAGTGGAGCGAGTTGTAGCGATAGGCGCCACTCGGGTGCGTCGTAATCGACGGCGGCTTGGACACGACGAGCTGCACCTCAGCCGCACATACGCACGACGCATGCGTGAGCTCTCGCACTCCCCATGCACAGTATACCACCCTCCCGTTCTCTCACCAAGTCGTCGTCTTCATGGACGATCGGGATCTCCTCGCCGGACACTGGTGGCTCGTGGCGGTGAGTCTTGTGGACAATCAGATCGCCATTCTTAATCACTGTGTCTGGCGGTACGATGCGCCCGTTCACTGTGATGCGTCCCGACTGAATCGCAAAGCGCTGTTGGCGCATGGAGGCGACCCGAAAGCCAGTGAATGGGTCAGCACTTCAAGCGATCGGGGCTATGGCCAGTCTGACCACCTATGCGTTTGGATGGCAGCGTTACGTACGTAGTAGTCGGGCGAGTTGGCGCCGAACTCGGCAGTGAAGATCGCGAACAGCTCTCTCCCGTACCATCGCTCCTTCGCGTGAGTGCGAAACTCGTACACGTACGGCTTGACCAAGCGGTAGCCTGTCCGGGAAAACGAGCGACAGGGCACAACATTCGTCAGCAACGCCCACTGTAGTACGCGAGGTCAGAGTTGAAGAAGAGCAGCAGGCGTACCATTCACGATCGAGTACTCGTACGCTGGCGTGGGCTTCGGGTGGTCGTGCTTCAGCCGCTTCACAGGCGCTCCTTGGCGCTTCTTTTCTTGCGCGCGCTGCTGCTTCTTGCGCTGCCGCTTGCTGAGCGTCGACTCGTGCCCACTCTCGACCGGTTGCAGCGAAGCTTCGATTGCGACCGTCTCCACTGGAGCTGCCTCAAGTCCCTCGCTCGAGGGCTCGAGCGCCATGATTAATACGTACTCGAACGGGTGGACTCCAAAATTGACAACCTTGAAATTCGCACCATGTTGGAAATGACAAGTTGTCAAACGAAGAACACTATCCACCCCATGAGATCTAATGGGCACGAGTGAATGCAGATCGACACGACAGTCCGAGTAAACTGGGGACCAAATTCCGATTCTTCCTAGTACTGTACGTGCTAAGCTGTCGCCTTCCCGACTACCGCTCAGTCCGCTAGAAGCGATCGAGCCACGTCATCTCGCGGTCGAACTTAGCGCGTGCCTCGTCCGACTTGGCGGACGTGCGCTTCTTGAACTGGACGTTCGGCGAGTACTGCGGTCACAACAAAACTCCCACGCACCGTGAGCCAACCGAGCCTCCCAAACTGTGTTTCCACTCACTCATAATGAGCGCTCTGATCATGTGCGACGGACGCACCTTCAGGTTCAGGTGGCGCGTCACTTGCGCACGGATCCACCGCTCCTGGGCCTGGAGGCGGCGCTCAATGCCCGCGACTTTGCGCTTCGAAATCGTTTGGTTGTCCGAGTTGAGACGCTGCGGCTCCCACAAGAGCACGACTCGACGAAGGTCCGGCGCCACACTCGCCTTCACGGCACAACCACAGGACGAGCAGCACACGTCAACAACAAGTGAGCTCGTCGTCAGTCTCGGACGACAGACACTGACAGCAGCACCCACACACACGCACCTCGACAATGCTCGCGACAACGTCGGCCGACTGCGAGTCCGAGTCCTGCACTATGAGGTTCTGGACAAACTCGACTACTGACAGCTCGATGCGCTCCTGGCGGTACGACACACGGTCGACGTTCGCTTTCTTGGGCTTCTTCTCGAGCGGCGCTGCGTTCTTTGCCCCTAAGACACCCATGAGTGCATGCGTGAGAGAGTGCAGGGACAAGGAACGGACACCAACCGACCCGAACGCATCTTCCATCCCACCCAACAACAATCAAACGGTCAGTAGCCACGTCGCGACTTCACGTACTTGGTGGCGTGATCGACGTGTCGTTCCGAACGGAACGCCCAGGCTGCAGCGCGTCCAGCACTTTCACCAGCTTCTTCGTCGCAATGCGCTCTGTCGCGCGCTCGATCTCCTCCTCGTCTCCGTCGTCGTCGGCCTCATACTCTTCGTCGTCGTCCTCTTCGTCGTCTTCCTCCTCCTCCTCCTCCTCTTGGCGACTGGACGCTGAGCGGCGCGTGACGTTCGACTGGCGCTTGTCGAACTTTTGCATCTTGCGTTCAAACGCCTCGGGCTCGAGCGCAAAGAGCTCGTCCACCTCGCTCAAGAACTCCCGCGTCTCTTCATCCTGCTCCTCGTCGTCGTCGTCGTCTTCACTATCCGCGTCGTCGTCGTCGGGCTCCGAGAGCGCTCCGAAACGCTGCGACGACGGTTCTCCAGGGCTCCGTTTGCCGCGCAGTTTCTGCTGCTCCTGCATCTGCTCAAACCACTGGTGGAGTTCGCGCTCGTCGTCCTACTCAACACGGGAGGTCTATAGTGAGCACACTATTGAGCGCTCCACACGCTTGCGAAGCGTTTCGTCAGTCGCACCTCATTGCGCTCCGCCCCAGAGCCCCCGAAGACTGCGCTGGTCGTGGGAGGCGTCGACGCGCCACCGCCGCGCCGGTTCTTACGAGCGAACAGCGCTGTCGACTGGCGAAAGCTGCGCGTCTGCTGGTGTTGCGGCTGTCTCTGGCGGCCACCGGCAGCAAGAAGCTGTAGCGCCAAGCGCGTGATGCGCCTTGTGCTGCTTGTGGTCACCATTGCTTGGCTGCAACGGTCGCCAATCAAAAAGTGTCCGGTGACGACAGATTGGTGGAAATCGAGCCATTTTGGATTAAATGTGAGAGCGACATGGACTCTGGTGGCGACACTACGTACGTCGCGCTCGCTCGCTCTTACTCGTCCTGACCAAGCGACGCTGGGATAGCGTCGGCGTCGCCGTCGTCGCCCCAGCACGCGGGTCGCCCCGTCCGCCACCGCTCGTCGAGTTTCTCCACGGAGCACGGGAAGAGAGGTTTGCCAATCTTCTTGTTCACGACGTTGTGCTGCTCGCAGAGCCACTGGGAGAAGCTCGTCCGCGAGTCCACGCTGAGAGCGATTCAACCAAAGCGGACGATACCAATTCCTCAGCTTCCGTCAGGCTCAAGCCATCGATCGCATCATAACGAGGTGGTACAAATGCCAACCACCACCACTTTACGGCGTCCGATGGTCACACACGCACCGTGGAGGCGACTTCTTCACCTCATTTTGGAAATCTTCAGCGCAGTGCACGCACGGGTACATGAGCGCGAGCGCCTCCACGAACACGCGGGCCTTCTCCTGGTGCTCCGCAGACGGTTTGTCCGGGAAGTACGCTCCCATTGAGTGGAGCTAGAGGCACACATTCCATACAACAGGCAACAGCAGTCAGAGAGCTGAACTGCTCCGTCTCATCACGGACATGCCGCCCACACATTGCAACCACGCGTCCACGTACGAGTCCCCATGTGGCGTTGCCCAGGTCTTCACGACCGAGCGGACAATCGGCTGGTGTCTGTTGTGGTGTCGCCTGTACGGATTTTGAAGAGCCCTTGCCGCCCATGAAGCTGCGGAACATATCCACCTTGGACTTGCACGCCGGTTCCACGCAGTTCGGGTCGCTCTTAGGGTCCGACGCGCCAACAGTCGCAGCTCCCGACGTCGTCGCCACCATCGTTGATCTGGGCGTTGATGGCAGAATGCGCAGTACCTGGATTTCTTCACTACGAATCCAGAAATGAGCTGTTTTTGATGTGTGTTGTTGCGCTCTTCTTGTGTGAGCTGTACTTGGTGTTTGTATGCGAGAGAAACACCCAAGATAGCGTTTTCGAGCATCCCAAAATACGTGTTTGATTTTTTTTGAAAGTCTGTGC
>JAASGD010000624.1:0-18879 GCA_023334115.1 Globisporangium megalacanthum
GAGGCAACCCCACCCGAGTTGCTCGCCATCCTCTCGCCCTTTGTAGCGCTTGTGCACAACTCGGACGCCCCACTTGAACAGTACAGACCATTCGCTCGCTTTCGGGGGACGCAGCTCCAAGAACGACTCCTCGTCTGGCTGGAAGTTCTTCACCGCAGTCTTGACAGCGGCTGGAACGCTCATCTTGGCTGAACGGAGGGGCTTGGGGCAGGCGGTCGTCTGCAATCGAGTTGGGCGGCGGCTAGTACACAAGAGCTTTGCGATAAAGGGCTCCGATGCTCGTACACTTCGTGCGGAAGCTGGCTTGCAGTGTGCGCACGTCTCGCTGGTGGGTCGCTCGATCAAGCGTTTGGCTTCTTCTTGCTGTCGGCGCGCCGGTCGAGAAGCTTGGTCACTGCTCGCTGGCGCCCTGGACTTGGTGGTCGGCTGCTGACGGCGCGCTCGTCCAGGTACTTGCTCTCTTGTGGCTCTGCTGTGCTCTTGGAACCTCTGCCAGCTCGTCGTTGATGTCTGCCAGCTGCTTGGTCGCAGCTGGCTCGACTCGATGGTGGCGCTCTCTGTGCGCGTGCGTCTGGCGTTTGTACAATCGACCTTGGTGGTACCAAAGCACAAACACATGACATAGATGTGCAAATGGAGACGTATGCGCGGCTGAGACACAGCGGTGGTAAGGAGCGTACACCCTCGTGAGGCGTACCTTGCGCGCGGTGTTGTGCGCTGTCGCTGGTGATTCCACGACTGGCACCGGAGCTCCGGAGCCGGCGTATCTTGAAGGGGCGATTGCGAAATTGAATGTGATTTAGACCAATTGGAGCTCCGCATTGTGAAGATATTAGGTTGCTCTGCTGGAGATCTGAAGCCAGCTTCGGTTTGAGCAACATAAGTTTCGAAAAAATTTGAAGTTTCTACTCAGAAGGTTTGCAGCAACAAATACTGCTTCGGTAGGGTTGACGGAAGCTAAAAAAGGCCGGTAACTACTTCGAAATCGGTAACTTCGTTTCAGGGGTGAAACTGAGCTCCAGTCCACTGTACAAAAAGTACTGTACGAACAGTCCGAGACGACAGTCCCCACTCCGATAGCTCTGGATGGTACATCGTGTTAACCTAGCGGTCGTGCTCCAACGCTCGTTACGGCTCATTACTAGCGTTGTCCGCATCACTGAGTCGTCTCTGCTGTGCTGTCTTGAGTTTTCAGTCTACAGTATCAGGAGCCCGCTCGATCAGCCTGGTTTCTCAAGCTTTCCCTGCGCACAGGTTGTTCTCGATGGGCACTGGGCCTATGCAGTTCACGAGCTTCGGATCGGCTCCAAGCCACGTCATCACCTCTCGCTGCCGGTCCAAGCTGCCACCACACAGTCGGAGCGCAATCGGGCTCCCGCCCTTCTCGACTGCGGGTGGCCGAGTCGTGAGCGGTAGAACGTGACGAGCGCGTGTCGTTGAGCGAGCCGAGACCGTCTGTCACGATGAACGCGGATAAGTAACTCGTCGCTCGCAGAGAGCGGGGTCGAGTTAATGATCCGGCGAGCCGCCATGATGCTCGCGTCGACGAGGACGGTGGTCTACACACCGAGCCAGAGCGGCAAGGCAGTGACCGCACGTGCATCCGAGAAGGAGAGCGCCAGCACCACCACTAGCGACGTGGTCAGTGGTGAAAAGTACGGGTATTAGACTTCGAAGGTTCGCACGAGAAACCGGACGATGGCGTCACGATGGGCGTCTCCCTCCAGACCTCCCGGGTCCCAATCCGCATCGTGACGACCACCACGCATCACCAGATCTCAGCTTTCAGGGAAGTCCCAACGTTGATCTTCTCGCAGTGGTTCGGTAGACGAACGTCGCCCTTGCGAGGTCTGCGTCGTCGACAGAGCGTCGACCGGAGTGATCACTGATGCTGACTGAGCATGCAAACACTTCGAGGCGGGTGGAAGGAAGCTGTGCGGTTGCCATTTACAATAGTAGGGCTCTGAGATGAGTCTCCAAGACGTGTGGAAGTAAAATCGCGGCTTGGGATCCAGGGAAGGCGTTCGTTGGGTCTCATGTTCCTCGTCGGTCACCGCCTTCCAAGCGAAGACGGAGCTCCTGGTGGAACATCACATTCTCGATCATTTTCGCTGTCCATAATTTCATACAAAACCCAAGTCAAGTACTAGACATCTTTGCATTTTTCGTTCACCCTCGCTTGCACTTTTCGCACCTTCCAAATTGCTTCACAGCCGCGATGGCGTTCTCCATGAAGCTGCCAGCAGCCAAGGCCAAGGGCAGCGCCGCCTCCAAGAAGCAGTACGGGCTCATCCTGCCCCCAGGCGCCTCGAAGAAGGTGCGTCTGCTCCTCCTCCACCTCCTCTCGCCTCCTTGCGCCACTCACACGTCTCTTATGTCCACCCGTTCAGGAAAGCGGTCCCTCCACAGTCTTCAACGCCTTCGCCCACGCGACGCCGGCCACGACCACGTCAGCGCCAGCCGCAACCAGCGAAGCGGAGCTCCGGCGCCGCGTCGCAGAGGACGCTGCGCGTAGCGTCCGTGCGAGCGAGGTCGCGAAAGCGCACAGCCAGGCGCTCGCGCAAGACGCGACCGTGTTCGAGTACGACGGCGTCTACGACGCGCTCACGAGCGAGCGCCGCGACACTGCGACACGGCGCCGCGAGCAGCGCGAAGCCGAGGAGAAGCAACCCAAGTACATTGCGAGTCTGCTGCAGAAAGCGCAGATCCGTGAGCGCGAGAACGAGCGCATTCGCGAACGCCGTTTGCTCCACGAACGCCAAGCCGACGACGCGCTCTATCGCGACAAGGAGAAGCTCGTGTCCGCGTCGTACAAGCGGAAGCTGCAGGAGCAGCGCCAGTGGGACGACGAAGACGCGCGGCTCGAGGCGCTCGAAGACGCCGAGGACGTAACGAAGCGCGGCGAGCTCGCAATGGCCGGTTTCTACGCGAACTTGATGCACAAGAACCTCGCAATGGGCGGCTCGACTGCGAACGCCACGAGCGCGTACACGGTGCGGACGACGGCAGCTGACGGCGACAAGAACGCCCGTGCGACTACGACAACACCAGCGACAGCGACGGCAGCTGTGGATACCAGTACGCGGGTGGAAACGGAGCCGAGTGAGAAACGGCGACGGACGAGCGAGCCCAGCACGTCGGTACCGCTGCCTGCAGCGCCGACAGCGCCCGAGGCAGCGAAGCCGAGCAAAGACGAGACGATCGCAGCTGCCAAAGCGCGGTTCTTGGCGCGTAAAGCCCAACGAGCGACGCAGGCAGCTCCGGAAGGCCCTCCAACTTAGTAACATACCGTGGATATCAATTGAAAGATCGTGGGAAACTGACGGAGTTGATAATAATTATGAGAGGCTGCACGACGTCACGGGAGGCTGGAATGGAACGAACGAACGGACGCGCCTGCGAGCTTCGTGCGCGAGCTGCTGGTAGTGGAGAAGAGGAGGAGGGCGGCGGGAATAAATATGGACTGGCTGATGGGGCGGACGCCACGCGCAAAGAGGCTGGCGCCACCTAGTGCACCGGCTGGTACTGCTGCTGGTGGAGCCCTATGAGCGACGTCGCCGCGAGAATCTCGAGCTCCTGGAACGTCGGCGCGTCCGCTGTCGTCGCCACTGTCCGCTCTGCGAGCGCGACCCGGAGCTCTTCGCTCAACTGGCTCGCAATCTGCGCAATCGCAGGCTTCCGGCTGCTCGTACTCTTCTTCGTCTTCTTGCGCTTCGACGGCCCAACGACCATGGCGCTCGTCGGCTCGTCGTCCGACGGGAGCGACGCCTCCACGTCTGCCCACGCACGCTTGAGCGGCGACGACGACGACGACGCAGTCGACACTTCCGAGAACGCACTGCTGCTGTTACTCCGTGGGCGGGGCGACAGGGGCGGCGACAGCGGCACGAGCGTCGGGAGCCCGTCGAGTTTCGAGCCACGGGGGCCGCCGCGGCCAGTCGACAAGAAATTCTTGACTTCCACGCCCGACTGGCGCAGCACGGGCTGCCACAAGCGCTTCCGCGCGTTCGTAAACCAGTTCGAGAGCTGCTTGACTTCAATCCCCGCTTCGGTTGCGAGCTCTTCCTTCTCTTCTTCGCTCGGGTACGGGTGCGCAAAGTGCTCGGGCGAGAACATCCACGCTTTCAACACGCTCTTCGCTTCGGGGTTGAGTGTCCCCCGACGCGTCCCGCGCTTGCGCCGCTGGAGCTCGTCGGCCGTCGCCGCGGCGTTCGCGTTAGCGCTGGTAGTGTCGTTGTAGTGGACGAGTGGTGTGGGCGTCTTGAGCGTCGGTGACGCTTCGGGGTAGAGCGGTGCGCTGCTGAGCGCAAAGTGCGGCGTCGCACAGTGCGCGTCGTCGTCGTCGCTCGTGTGGCTACTGCTGCTGCTGCTGTCGTACGTAGGCGCGAGTGCAAATGCTGGCAGCCGCAGGTCTGCGCCGCCGTGGGAGATCGCAAAGTGCAGCGCTGGGAGCCGCGAGCGGGTCGGCGACGGCGGTGCGAGTGCGGCGTTGTTCATGCTGGTGGCGATCACTTACGTTCGCTATTCAGGCAAGTGACCAGGGAGAAATGGAGGACGAGCGATAGGAAGGAAAGAATGAGTGAGGATGACGATCGGCGCTGCTTGTCTGTGGCGTCGGGAATCGCTGAGTGAGGGAGGCGCTTGCTTGCTTGCTTGCGCGAACCGAGGACGGCGGTGGCGATGGCGATGGCCTTGTGCGGGTCGCGCGCAGTCACTTGGGGAAGGAAAAGCGCGAGTGCCGATGGGACGCGGCGCGAAGCGATGCGCGTCAAAAAAGTCGAGTCGAGTCGGGTGAACGCGTCGTTCTCTCGTTCGCTCGTCAGTTCGCACACTTGACTTGCGCTCAGTATGGAGAGTGGGATTTCCGCCAAGCGTGGCGTGCGAAAAGCGATCCAGAGCTGCTTTCTCACAGCGAGAGTCGGAGGAGGCGAGGGCTGGAGCAGTTCGCACGCAGCGAGCAAAACGCGAGAGCGGCTCGAGTGAGGGACTTGACTGCACTGGATGTAGCACAGCCGTTCACGTGCGCGGCAGGCGGCGGATTCGGGACTACGAAGCGGCGGTGGCAGCGTGCGACCCTGAAAGTGTGAGTGGCCGCGCTTTGGACGGCTCTTGGGGTCCCTGACGCAGAACCGCCAGCGCAGTTACCACAGAAACTCAACTCTGAATAAACGGTTGGGCGATCTTGACTTTGAAAAACTCGTGTGAAGGTGGTGGTGGTGGTGATGTGGAGCAGCAAGAGGAGGAGGAAGCGTATCTTCCTCGTATGCAGGTTGAGAGACAGCGAGTTTGGGCAAGCACGGCTGCCAACCTAACAGGTGTCTTGTGCTGGCGCGCGGCTTCAGATGGCTGCTTGAAGGTTCAGGATGGAACCAGGATTTCAAAAAGACTTGAAAAGTCGTGCTGGTTTTCGAGCTCAAAAGGTCGCGAGCGAGTGCACTTTTGCGGTGCTCTTGGCGCGTCCACACTTCCTCCCACATCAACCACCTTCTCTCGCGCTCTCTCTCCCCCCTCTCTCTCTGGTTGTCGTACTTTGACCCAATCTTTGTCAATCACACCAAATGCTTTCAAGTAATGCGGTCGCTCTTGGCGCGCTTCTTTCGCTTGCCAAAGGACTGAGTGGCTTCAACCTTCAAGCGTCGAGCGGTTTCGCGTTGGCCATCACTGGCGTCCGTTTTGCTTCTCAAGCTGAAAGGGCGACGACGCCCACCAACATGAGGTGGCTGGGCCTCCTGGTAGATTGACGCCCCAAGCTCGCCATTGCGCTTCGAAGCAAGAGACGGGAGAAGTCCCTACAAAGACGTCGCGAGCTTCCGCCACCTCTGACTCGGCGCAGAGTAGGCACAATGTGCCAGTCGGAGCAGTCGACCAAACTCGAAAAGGCGTACAGCTAGGACCGGGTATGAATGATGGCTGGTGAAACACGACTCTCACTTCGTTTCCCCATTCAAAAGTGCTGATGGGTGTTGTGGGGAAGTGAAGCGAAGCAAGCGCGTTCTGATGCACGTCGAAGCAAATCTGAAGAAGTCATCGAGAGATTGATGTCTGGAGACACAGATGAACATAGCATCAGTTCACACACAAGGATACTTTCCCAGCATCAACATGCTCTCCAGTCCTGTACTCTCTGCGGCGCCGTCACTGCTCAGCACTTCAGAGTCGACAGAGGAGCATTGGGCACCTTCGCTTGCAGCTTAAATGTTTTGCTCCTGGCCTTGCTTCAGTTTCGCTTATGGTCTGGCTTCATTCTCGTCCACGGCAGCGCAGATCGTCAGCACGAGAGCAGTGACCACGTTCGGGTGATGTCGATGTTGTACCCGCCCCCAGCGATACCTGCAGCAGCTAAACGACGGTCGCGATCAGCGAACGTGATGCCGCTCAAGGCACGATCAAACCCCGCTCCACATTGTGCAAGTCAACCGTCGTCTACCTCGACCTTGCACTGCTCGCTGGTCGTGCGATTCGTGAAGTCTGCTCGCTCCCACCAGTGTTTTCAAACTGATTGTGCGTCTATCAGCTTGGCGTAGATCTAACGCAACTCCGACTCATCCGGCGGCTCGACGTACTCGTAGCCGCGGTCGTCTATGCCAGGATTCGACTCGAGGTGGCACATGTCGTACATGTTGTCGATGTTGTGCTTCTTCGTCAGCGTGGCAATCGGCGTCGTGGTGGCGTCCAGGAGCGTGTGGAATGTACACGTGACGTCTGGACTAGCATGGACCATGTGTTTGCTAATCGTCGTGACGACATCCTTGCTCACAAAGTCCTTGCATGTCGGCGACGTGTTGCCTGATGCTGGAGGAATGGAGTTGAAGTGCCACATGGATGCCGAAAAGTAAAGGATTTCAAGTTGGCGGTGCTGCTGCTGGACAATTTATAAGTCTACCACATGAACTACGTGACATATACTTCCGTTGTGTACCTGATAGATTCTCTCTATCCCCAACCCAGAGCAAACGCCAACAACATCCACACACTCAAGCACTCGTAATGGTAATGGTGTTTAGCCTTCAAGTGTTGTCCTCCTTCAGCAGAACAAAAGATCAATCAGCCACCCGCTCTCTCCCTCCCCGAGTCCAGCAGCGTGGCAGGTCGGTCGCCCAACAACAGTAGACCCCGTCTACTTCTTCGACGCCGCGTGCGCCTTCTTCTGCGCGACACGGGCCTGGCGCTGCTGGCGCGACCGCTTGCCCGGCTTCTTGAACTTCTTGTCCGGCACGTAGCCCGACTTGGCCGCCGCCGACGGATCCTCGCGGATCGCCTCGTGCACCTTCGTGAACAGGTCCTCAACGTCGTCGCCACCGACACCCGCCTTCTGGTACGACGCGTAGTGCGACGCGAGCATCTCAGGGTCGTCCTCCTCGAGCTCCTTCATGTGGTCACCGACGTGGACGCCAAAGATTCGGTCACGGTGCACCTCCGCGTCGTACGACTTGTCGTCACGGTTGTAGCCTGGGAACCGCTTCTCCGAGTGCGGAATGTCGAGCCCCGCGTCCGCCGCGCCCTTGAGCGCACCAAACACACGGTTACCCGTCGTCGTCGAACGGAGACCAACGTCGAGGTAGCACCGGAACGGGCGCTTCTCGTCCGCAATCTCGCCGACAAAGTACGTGCGGCCGTTCGACTCGGTCTTGACAATCTCACCATCGACCTCCGTGTTGCCCTCGTAGTCCTCGTCGAGGCCGAGCTTCGCAAGCACACGGCGCCCAACGAGCAGACCCGTCGCGTACGCGGCCGAGTAGTTCTTCAGGCCGACCGTGAGGCCGTAGCGCGGCAGCTCGAGCGACGACGCCTGCGCGAGGATCTTGTCGCCATCAATCTCGGCGTACGCGATCTGGCAGATCACCTGCTTGTTCGTGATGCGCACGACGAGACGGTACTTGGGCGAGTTGTACTTGTTCTTGTCCTGCGTGATCAAGCGCTTGCGGGCGCGGTAGTCCGTCTTGCCCTCACGGCGACGACGATACTTGACCTGGTAACGCTTGAAGTACGCCTTCGTCTTCTGCACCTTGACGAACGTCATGGTGACTGGCTGGCTGCTGCTTGAAAGGGGCTAAACTAAACTGCGAGCCGCGGCGGAGCTGGTGGTGGCGTGGCGGCGTGTGGTTGAAAAGACTGGCTGGAACGATTCGTACTTTGCGAAGCAGGGTGCGGTACGCTAGCACGCGCGAATTGAGGCACATGATTGGCTCCCATTGGCACGTATTTTGCATTGAAAGCAGTATATGCGGAGATTGGTGATGTGTCTTGTGCGCATGACCTCATAGAGTATTAATTGGTAGAGAAAAACTCGAAGTGATATTACACGCTTCGGATTCGCTAAAATTCAACAATTGCAGTTTCAGCGAATGGGTTTTAGGGAATGTGCTTGATCGCTCGGATGATTGGCTGCGAAGCCGTCGATAGGGGAAGGGCAAGGATGACTGGTTCGCGCGGGCAGCAACGCGAGCGCTTTGGCTCTGGGACTCGAAAGCTGCGCTTCGCGGCATTAGTTCGTTTGGCGATTTCCTAGAATCATGGTGCGTGCCTTGTTATGGCGGCTGCGTGTGTGCATGCGTGGCGTGTGGTGCCGTGGAGAGGACGAGTGAGTGAGCGGAGGGACACGCGGAACGGACTGCAGCGGGGACCAGTTGAGCCGTCGTCCAGAGCTTGAAGCTCGACCACAACAAGCGACGCGGGGCTCCACTCGCTCGTGATCGATCGATTGATTGCCCAACAGCCAGCGTACAGGCTCCGCGAGGGTCAGACGACAGATCGATACAAAACTATCATAGAGCGCAGGAGACGAGTGCGGCAGCTGTCCAACCACAAGCGACGACCCGCACCTTTAGCAGATCCAACAGCGACAGAAGAAAACAGCAGCGCCTCCTGTCGACTGCTCCCGTCTCCAGCCCTCCTCCGCTCCGCTCACCCACTCATTTCTATCCCCACGAGCACCCATCCACCCACCCACGCACACAGCTTCAACCGCCATGAGTCCCATTCCAGGCGCGTGCTGACTCGTACTTGTGTACTCGCTTGCTCCAGACTTTCAACCGATTCGTTTCGATTGGCCGTGTCGCCCTGATCAACTTTGGCCCGGACGCGGGCAAGATCGCTACGATCATCGACGTCGTTGACGAGAACAAGGCGCTGATCGACGGCCCGTTCTCGGTCACGGGCGTGAACCGCCAGGTGATCTCGTTCAAGCGCCTGGCGCTCACGGACCTGACGATCAAGATCCCGCGCCAGGCGCGCGAGGCGACGCTCAAGAAGGCGCTCGCGGCGGACAAGACGGTCGCCAAGTGGGACAACACGACGTGGGCCAAGAAGATCGCGAACAAGAAGACGCGCGCAGAGCTGAACGACTTTGAGCGCTTCAAGACCATGATCGCCCGCAAGCAGAAGTCGAGTCTGGTCAAGAAGGCGATCGCGGCCGCGCGCAAGAACTAGGCAGGCGGTCCATGTCGTCCGAAGAAGTCACACGGATTCGTAATCGGCTAGACGCCGGTGGAGAGCGAGCCAGTGCGAAGGAACGCACCACCACAGTCGCTGCTGTTGTGACGGCGCTGGCGTTACGTGCGTCAGCAGTTCAAAGCGTGGAGCGAGGCAGTGGGTGGGGTGTGCGTTCGTATTGGTCTCTTCCTAGCCCGTCTAAACGAATACATCGAAGAACGAGCTCTTGGTTGATGGTGCTGCGTCCGTTCGGTCGTGTCGTGGATGGGTACAGTATGAACGGATGGTCGGTCACTCGAGTCTGCTTGGAGGTTGGCTCTACCGAATGAACATCTGTCTTTGAGAGTGTTGAGGATTCCAGTGTCAGAATCACTTGGTGATCAAGTGGGAATCTCCCTTTCCTCTCAAGCCGCACGGCGGCTTTGTCGCTTGCCACGTCTCGATGCGGTCGCTCGCTCTCACCCGCCTCGCTGTCGTGCAGAGCGCGCTCGCCGCGCGCCACCTCGACCCACCTCCGCTTTCGGAGCTCGTCACATTCATGATCCGATACAATCACCTCTACAGAGGTAACTGTGTTATGTTTTCCGTCGTCCAATCCAAATCTTCCTCTTCCATGATGCTACTAGCTATCAAATGAATCCTCGTTAACCTCTGCAAAGCAATGTCCTGAGTCACGCACCCACTACGACAGGCCGGCGGCGGCCATTGTTGTTCTCCCGCACTTGACGGTTTGCTCGCTCACATCCGATCTTTCCCAGCGACGCTCAAGCTCCACACACACCCACACTCACACTCTGAACCAGCAGCTCCTTACCCGCCACGATGCTGCTCAACAAGCTGCTCTTCTGGCTCATGATCGTCGAGGCCGTCGTGTGCCTCCTCATCAGCCTCCCGTTCGGCCACCGAGCGACGCAGGCGATCGTGCAGTTCATCGCCGTCCGGTGGGGCGACCGCGGCTCGATCCCGTCGATCATTGCGACCGTCGTGCTCGCGCTCGTCACGATTCTCTTTCTTTGTACGTGCGTGCGCTTGCTCGTATTATAGTGCCGCTCTCTCCTGTGGCTCACACACTCCACGTTTGCTTCCACAGCCGACGTGAACACGTGCTACAAACACCACTCGACGGGCACGGTCCTCAGCGACGGCATGCGCATCCGCTTGCTCACTGCCCAGCGCGACATGTACATTTCAGGCTTTGCGCTCTTCCTCTTTTTGTACGTACCGCCATCCCCTGTTGTGTTGTGCTGTAGCGGTTCGTACGGTGGGCATTGGTCGCTGATTAGTGAGTGGGCCATCGTTCCAGGCTGCTTCGACTCGTGTACCATGCGATTGTGAAGAACATTCGGCTCGAGAAGAGCTTGAGCGCGTTGAAGAAGCAGGCGGAAGGCGCGTCGAGTGGCTTTACGCAGCAGTTGAGTGAGAACGAAGCGATGAAGAAGCAGCTCGCGAAGCTCCACGCGCTCTTGGGCCTGAATGACGACACTACCACCACCACCGACAGCACTAAGACCAAGACCAAGACGACTGACGTGCTCGCGACGCTGGTCGCGGAGAATGCAGCGCTCACGACGCAGTTGGATGCAGCGACACAGGCGGTGAAGGCGGCCGAGAGCCAAGTCGCCGCCGTGAAGAAGCAGGCTGAGAACCAGAGCACGGCGTTTGCGAAGCTCTTGGACGAGAAGCTGGAAGCCGACAAGCACCGCGAGCGGACGGCGCAGCAGCAGATGATGCTCGAGCAGCAGGCGAAAGAGCTGAAGGACCTCAAGACGGAGCGCGACTCGCTCCGGAGCCAGATCCAAGACTACGATTTTATGTTTGCGGAAGCTAAGAAGAAGGCCGAGTAAGTAGGAGCGAGAGAGAGGGAAGGAGGGAAGACGAGGACGGGGTCGTCCTTCACGCCTGCACCGCGCCGCCCAAGCCACTCACCCACCGTCCCTCGTCTTCGGATCACACGCATCCATCTCCATCCACAACACATTCCCATTGGCGACGTTGTCCCTCTCTTGTCTTACATCAGCGCTTCTGGAGGTGGTGCAGCCGGGCTTGGATCAGCTCGAGCTTCCGCTGGGCGCTGGTCGTCGGCGTCGTCGTCGGTCCACGCGGTCGCTGTCGCCGCTGCACGTGGATCTTCATCTCCCACGTCGCGTCGTCGTCTGCTGTCGGCTGCTCGGTCCGCACGCTCTGGGACCGTCGCCTGTCGCGTTCTTCCGTGCGTCGAGTGAACACTCGGACGTAGAGCGTCCGGTTCCGTCGCAGGATCGGCACGAGCAGCACGGCGAAAGCCTGCTTCACTTCGGCAGTCATGTGCTGGAGCTCGAGGGTGCTTCCATCGGGCCCCAGGATGCTGTCGTCGTCGCTGCTGCCGTCGACAGTCTCGATCCGCTCGAGCCACCGCTGGGCGGCCCGGCGCTTCCCACTGTCCGCTGTCCAGTTCTGCAGCACGAGCGCTGCTTCGCGCGACGCGATCCCGAACGGCGGCGCGGGGCTCGCGTCTGCGTCGTCGTTGTCGTGGCCTGGACTCTCGTACCAGTGCGTCAGCAGCTCGAGGACGTCGTGGTGCACGCCCCGTGCGAGCTTCGCGTGCGACGACACAGCGACGCGCTGCTCCAGCTGAGCGACGACACGTAACAACGACACGACGTCCTGGGTCACGACGCGACGCGACGCAAGCGGTTGCGTGGGACTGAGTGCAGCGAGTGCCCGCGCGTTGGCGTCACAGACGCTCAGTGTCGCGTCGGCGACAGCGGCGAAGCTCTGCAGCTGCGCGAGGAACCGCCCGAGCGACCGCACTTTTTGGCCGACAAACGCCCACGCGCGCACGTGCGCGTCGCTGTCGGGTAGTGTCGCGAACGCGTCGAACGCCGCCCTGTCGCTGTCGCTGTCGGCAGCTTGTGTCGTGTCTTCCAGCGCCATGTGCTGCGTCTCGAACGCGTTCACCTGTCGCTCTAACCGCGTCGTGACGGCCTCTGCGGCTTGGTGCGAGCGAGCCACCGCCGTGTCGTTTGCTGCGAGCTGTCGCCTGTGGAGCTCCTGGAGCTGCGCGACCTCGCGCTGTCGCTCGTCGTCGGTCGCTGCAATCGACGCGATCAGTTGCTGCTTGTCGCGTGCGAGCGCCGCAACTGTCGCGTCGTGCGCTGCCAGCTCCGTCTCGAGCGTCCTCGTCTGGGTCTGGAGCGCTCCGAACGCACGCGTCGCCGCCTGGACGTCGGCGTTCGCTGCCTCCCACTCGCGGGTGACACGCTCCACTGTCGCTTCCAGCGCCACACGACGCTGTTCGCTCTCGGCCTCCCGCTCGGTGGCCGCCACAGCTGCCGCCTCGAGCGTCCGCTGCTGTCGCAGCACGTCCTCCAGTTCCTGTCGCAGCGCGTCGTTCTCTCGCTGGAGGTCGTCAAGCGCCACGGCCGCGGCTGTTGGACTCGGGGCGACAGGTTCGCTCTCAGCATCGAGACGCATGCTCTGCTCTCGCTCGCGCTTGAGCAGCTCGAGCTCCGTGACGAGGAATTCGTACTTCTCTTCCATAAACTGCTTCTCGTGCTCCCGGTCGAGCGCGTGGGTCTGGAGCTGCGTAAACTGGTCGCTGAGCTCTTCGAGCTGCATGCAGAGCTCGTCCCGCTCTTGCGCGAACGCGGCTTGCTGCGCGAGCATCGCAGCTGCTTGCTCGTCCAGCTTGCTCTTGAGACTGTAGAGGTTCGCGAGCAGCCCGAGCTTCTCCCGCACCATCTCGTCGACAATCGCCGGCGGCGCCTCGGGGTCGCTCGCGTCGTCCTGTTCCTGTTTCTGTGGCTGCTGATTGCTGCCGCTAGTGTCGTGTTGTGGCAGGTGCGTTTTGTCGGCAGCGTCGTCGCCGTCGACAGAGCCCGGTGGCTCTGTCGTCCGCTCGCTCTGCTGCTCGTTCTCAGCGCGGAGGCGCGTATTGTCGCTCCGGAGCGCCGCCGCCTCGCGCTCGAGCGCCTCTTTCTCTTTGCGCGTGCGCTGGAGGTCGGCGCGCATGAGCTGCAGCGCCTTGTAGGCGTCACGCAGGTCCTTCTCCATGGGGCGGTCCACGCACGCACGTGCGTTCGCTCGCTCGCTCTCCTCGTCGGCTCGATGGCTGCCTGCTTGTGTTGGCAGCTTCGAAAATCAACAACTGTGTCGTTGCTCACTGTTGCTGATTCAAGCGTGCGGAAATGAAGGGATTTGAGTATCGATTCCGATCAATCATTCATGTCTTGTAAGTGAAGCGGGAATGACACTTTGAATCCTGGAGGCTGCATACGAATGGAGTGTTTTAGTCGTGAGTGTTTCCACTTCAAGACAGCGGAGGCCACTTTGCGATACTGTACATGTGTCGACGATTCCTGTCCTCAACACGACACGCTTCAGTGTCGTTGCCGTCTGTTGATCTATCTCTCCAAGTCTGTTGACTCAGTCTGGTTCAGCAAATGCCAGTGTTCCGAACTGACTGCGTCAGGGCGTGCAGATCTTCGCGACTGCGAGTCTCGGGCTCACTGTGGTGAGGTTCGCTGCCGTACTATACAATCTTCAGTCGTTCCTCCTCCTCGCGTACCGCTTACTCCCACGATAATCACTTGAGGAAGAGCAACGACGAGATCGCAATGTTCACGACTGCGACCGTCATGAAGAGGAAGCCCAAGAAAGACCCGTACCGACGCACCGTCCGGAACTGGGCGCCCATGGCGATCTCGACCGCGCAACAGATGGCGTCGATCGCGATCTCCATCCCGACTTGAAAGCCGACGAGCTCGAACTGCGTCCAGACGCTACTGCTCGGACTCTCGCCACTTGCACTCGCGTACAGGTACTTGGGGTGGTCGCTGAAGAAGAAGAGGATCGACGCCGAGCAGCCGATCGCAATGTACTCGGCGTACATGTCCGCCATGACTTCGGCCGTGTGGAAGTCCAGCATCTGCTTCCGCCAGCGCTCAAACTTGGTCAGCGCCGTCGGATTCTCGTCCCCCGCGTCAGTCTGCGAGCTCGTGTCGCTCGAGCAGCGAGACGACACGTCCGCGTCCGTCTCGTTCACCGCACGTCGTCGGCGCTGGATCTGGCGCACGAGCAGCGCCATCTTGCCGATCCGCAGGCCGAGCTCGACCGCCGCCATCGCGACCGACCCGAGCGCGTTGAAGCTCCGGCTCTGCTTCCCAACGAGCAGCATCACGCGCACTTGCGTATCGATGAAGACGGTCGGGAGCCCCAGGAGCATGCACATGAACCGGATCTGCCGCACGCCGCGTCGGACCACGTACACCTTCACGAGCTCCTGGACGCCGACCTTGAGCCCGAGACTCGCACCCGCGAAGAGCAGGACAGCGAACGCGTCGGTGTAGAACCGACTCTGGCTCGCAATGTGCACGTACAGGCCAGCGAGGACGCTCGCGAGGACTTGCGGTGACGTCCGGACGTACGAGCGCCAGAAGCCGCCGCTGCTGCTGCGGTGCGGCTGCTCGCGAAGCTCTCGCTCTTGGCCCTTGCACGTCTCGGTGCGGAAGATCTCGCGACTCACGCACAGAATCGCAGCCGTGTACACGTGGTTGACCCAGTTGCCGACGTAGAACTCGGGCTTGAGCCACCGGAGCTCCCGTGGTAGCACGTGCACAAAGAGCTCGCCCATGCCAATCGTGAGTGCGAGCGACACGGCGTAGAACGGGAGCGATGCTCGCGTCAGTCGCTTCAAGCAAAAGCGAAAGCCTGCGGGCGCGTCCGGCTGCACCACGAAGCGCATAGGAGCGAGGACCGCGACCTGCGTCACCAGGATGATGGCGGCATACAAGACATTCGACCACACGAGACTAGCAACGACGAGCGACTCGGTCGACTGAAGCCTCGACGACTGGGACGAGAAGATGTTCCCACGGCTGTAGCACAAGGTCGCGACGCAGGCGCAGAGGAGACACCCGATCGAGTTCCGGATGATCACTGCGAGCACACCGACGGCTTCGAAAACCACCTCTCGCCCACCGACCTGCGGCTCCGCGTTCGCGGTGGTGGTCGTGGCTACTGGGACAACGGAAGCGAGCGCGCGGGCTCTTGAAGAGTGGAAGAAGGATGGAGCGGTGCGGGTTCGAGAGACGATGACGTCGGATGTCCGTGGCTGCAGTTCGTTGCTTGTCGGGCCCTTCGTCGTGAGGTCGTTCGAGGCGTGGAGCTGGTGGGGACGAGCGCTGTCTGCACACGGATGGACGCGGTTCTGCGACGCGTGGGACAGCGGATCGTCATGACTGCAGCCTGCACGAACGAGCGCCATCACGGGAGTGAACCAACCAACCAGCAAGGTTGCGATCTCAGGAATAGACGGAGTAAGCTCACTGGAGAGTGAATGGCAGGCAGGCACTGTATTCACATGGACAACACACACGCCAAGACACACGAGTGGCATCATGTCTGTGTGCTCTGTGGAGCCAACGACAACGCTTTCAAGTCTCAACGTGACGTGAATCGAACGAGTCACGCGTAGCTTCGCAAAGTAAAGTGATGACCATGGAGCTCGTCCCAAAAAGAGCTCTTCGAACAGCCCCAGTTTACAGCGAGCTTGCAGTCTATCGGAGCGTTTGCCACTGCCTCGCAAGCTCGCTCGTAATTTCGTGGGCGGGAGAACCGCTCGCTCAAACTCAAACGCGCGAGCCATTATTCCGTCGTGTCGTGCGTGCCCATGGGCGTGATCTCTGTCGGCGCGTCGCTCGGCGTGAAGGACGATGCTGGCGCGCGTGCTATCCGCGCTAGCGCTGCGTCGTCTGCGGCTCCACCGCGTGTCCGGCGCTCGCCGACTGCGGTCAAGAAGCAGCCGCTGCGTCGCCGTTCGAGTGCGACCATCGCCACGGCTGGCGCTAGTGCGACGAACGCAACCACCTCGACCACCGCTGTACCGTCCGTGGGCACTAGCAACAACCACAAGAGCGTGCTGCTCACACCAGCGCAGCCACCACAGCCGTCGCTACCAGCCAGCGACGACGCCGGCCAGTGGCAAGTGACGCGCGTAGTGAGCGTCGCGACCGCGTTCGAGCCGCAGCTGCTGCTGCCGCACGTGATTGGCGCTCGCGGTGCACGCATCAATGCGATCATGAGCCAAGCGAAGTGCGTCGTTGCTCACCGGCGACGCGACGGGCTCGTGCCCGCGACAGAGGCCCGTGGCGGCGGCTTCTCGGTCACGTTCCAAGTGTCGGCCGAGAACATCACACGGGTACGGTACGCACATGACGTCATCGACGACGGCTGTAGGGATGGGGTGATGGACTGACTGACGGACGCGTACGTACGCACGCAGGTGGAGCATGGCGTGAAGCTGCTGCGAGCAGCGGTGGAGAACGCCGAGCAGCTGGAGCGGGCAAAGACCACGAGCAGCCAGAGCCAGCGACCGGACACAGTCGTGTCGCTTGTCGGCGGCAGTAGCACACACGGTCCCAGCCATCTCCCGACAGCCGACGACGCTGCTAGCGGACCAGCGAACCGGAAGCGCGCGCTCACCGAGCCGTCAGCTGCCAGCGACAGTGGCGCGAAGCGGATACAACGCGCCACAGAAGACGCGGCGAGTGCGCTCGAGATCGACGCGTTCCGGATACGACTGCAGCACAGTGCAGCGCTCACACGGCGTGTCGCACAGGACGTCGCGCTCGCACGCGTGCACGCCGCCGCCGAGCAGCGCCGGTACGTGACAGCGGTCCGTCACGCCGACGCGTTGGCACACAAGCGACGCGTTTCGGACCTCGTGGTCCAGACGCAGTGTGCTGTGTTTGCCGCGCCAGCGACTGCGAAGCGGAAGCGCCGCAAGATTGAGCAGCTCAGTGCGGCCCACGACGCGTGCTGGAGCGACACGGTCGCAAGCTATCGTCCCGTGCTGGCGCCGGACACGCGCGGCCCACGGCGGCTGCTGCATCCGAGTCGAGCAGCGCCACTAGCGGTCGTGTCGGAGGCGTCGCTGCGAGCGGCGACAGCAGACGACGCGGACCTCGTCGCGCTCTTTCAGAAGATTGAGGCGTTCAAGAAGGTGACAAGTGCTGCTGGCCGTACGAGCTCCAGCACCAGGACCAGGACGGACTGTCCGCAGCAGAGTGGACTGGCGAGTGTCCACGTGGAGCACGAACCGAGCGGCCAAGAGGAGGAAGACGAGGAGGAGGACGCCGCCGCGTCGCCAGCTGCCGCTACGCCGAACGAGAGCGTGTCGGAGCCGCCGCCTCAAGCGTCAACGCTGGAGAGCGGCCGCCGCGAGTCGTTCCGCTCGGCGTGGGACGTCCCGGGCCTCCCGAACCGCGACCTAAACCTCGTCCAGGACTACTCGAGTGAGAGCGACTGCAAGCTCTTGCAGCGCATCGTGGGCGAACGGCAGTACTTCTACCTCGAGCCACTCCTGCTGCATCACGGTGCAGACCACCCCGAGATGCTCCAACGCTGGCTCCTCTCGGAGCACGACGTGCACACCGTCTGCGCGTTCATCGTCGAGCACGTGCACTACAGTGAGGACGTCGCTGCGAGCCTCCACGCAGCCACAGCGCCGTCAGAGGCGACAGCGACCGCGACAATGTTCCAGTCGTCGATGGCGCCAGAGTGGAGCGTCGTGCAGCGGCAGCTGGACCAGCTGCACTCGCTCACATTGGCCGCCCACCTGCTCGGGTACCACCACCACGCTGTCCAGACACTGCGTAGCAGTGGCGATACGAACGACACGACTGCGACCGCCCCAGCCGACGACGTGCTCGCATCCGACACGCTGTCGTCGGACCTGTTCAAGTTCATCCTGCGACCGATCCGGTCGTCTGCGATCGAGTCGAGTCTACTCGACTCGCTCCCGATCTCGCTCGTGCGCGAGACAGTGGAGCACTGCCCCGAAGTGCTGAACCACGTGCTGCAGTGGAAAGAGCGCGACGACATTCCTGTCGCGATTGCGCACGACATTGCAGCGACAACAACGACGACAGCGTCGGTGGCCGGCATCCGCAGCAGTGCGTACTTGACGAGCGTCCTTGCGACACTGTCGGCGCTCGTGACGGAGCTTGGTGGTGTGCTGGCGGCGCTCAGCGACAGCTGTGCGCGACAACAGCAGCGACCGAGTGCAGAGGCCGCCCCCCTCGACCGCGACCACATGATTGTGCTCACGAACGAGCTGAAAGACGTCGTTGCGCGGCTCGTGGTCGAGACAGTGAAGCTCCAGCTCCACAAGTGGGCGACAGTGTTTCTGCACGCGTCGTGCTCGTGGCTCGACCCGGACATGGACGACGACGACGCAGGCTACGGCAGCGACAGCGACCGGAACTACGACAAATTTACGTGTCTCCAAGACGCGCTCTTTGTATGGCACAACCGCAAAGTGCTCTACTCGGCACACGACGACTTGGCCGATACGGACGAGCTGTCGACAGCCGCGACAACCGCAAACGAGACGCCGTCGCTGGCCTCGGACGGCGGACAGGCCACTGCCACAACAGCTCCTACTCTGGCCGTGTCGGCGCCACCAGA
>JAASGD010000625.1:0-18874 GCA_023334115.1 Globisporangium megalacanthum
ATTGCACCCAGCAGGATTACACCAAGTGCAGAACTAACGTAATCAAAACAAACACTCTTGTGCAGAATGTTGTCATGAATACGCTAGTGAGCACGGGTGAGTGTTGGTTGGTTATCGTGAGTGATGGTGAGTCCTCACAGATTCCGACGTTTCTCTAAATGTATAGTTTTGCGCGAAGTGTCACCGGCTGTTTGGTGTCTCTGGTGCTACACAGACCACATCCCAATCTCATTTGGACCATCCACGCTCCAAGAAAGATGTCGTTGGGCATGTTCACGCCAGCGAACCCCCAGCGCGCCAAGTCTACGGCGCCCAATGCGTTTAAGGCTTTCCTGGTGTCGTAGAAGATGTCTTTGAACGAGGCAAAAGTGTAGGTTGAGAGTGGTGAAAGCAGGAAACACCTCTTCGTTATCTTAGATAAGTTCGCTGTGTCTCTTGCCTTGTGCGACAGCAAGCAGGGAGTACCGCTTGCAAGGAACACGGTGCTTTCGTACTACGGAAAAGTGAAGAACTGGTTTGTAGAACAGTATCCACGGCAAGCTAACCGCAGCGAGCGTCGTCTCCAGAAGCCGCTCGCTCAATTGGACAAATCCTGCGCGAAGAGAGTGGGGCAGCCGATCCAGAGGAAGGCGCCTCCGTGCACAACGCGGGACCTAAGCACTCTGGTCGAGACATTATACACAGACGCCGGCAATCCCGCCCACTACCTTGATACTGCGCTCGCGGTACTCTTGTGGTATCTTTATGGACGAGGCTCAGACGCGGAACAGCTTGAAAAGCGGAAGATGTTTGTCTATCCTGATACGTGCGCTTGTTGTGCATTTGCTATAGTGAAATAATTAGACTTACAGGCTACACTGCGTAACAGGTGGAGTCCTGTTTATGTGATTCAAGAGAGTGAAGACAGCACTCCTGCAAGGCGTCTCGCTGTTCAAGGATCCCGTCGACTACAAGGAGTACCCGGTTCATACCATCGCTGTAGCTAAGATAATGTAGGCTCACACCGACCCCAGCATCTTCCCTCAGTTTGAGCGAGAGGAGCTGGACCTGGGCGCCACTGCCGACGTGGACGAAGGTGCAGTCTCTCTCCTCCAGCTTCTTGAGGAGACCGAGCACAGCATTGATGTGCAAGGCAAGCAGTCTGGGCCTCGTCACCGCAATGTCACTGGGGCGCGAGTATATGTGAACCGATAACCGGCTTCAGTCGCGAAGTTGATTGCGCAGCGCGCGGTTTGACATCTACCCTCTCGTCTCACTCGTTTCGGCGCGGCGCCGCTATGCACGTGAACTCGAACAGCCACCTCAGCGCTCTAGGAAAATGGACCGGGGTGGCTGGAACCTATCTCGCGTCAGCAAGGCATACGGCCACATTCTCATCAGTACACAAGAAGACTAGCGAGCAGGAAGGCAGCTCAGCGGTTGGGGGCCAATGGCGACTGCGAGGCTGCCCGATCTGGCGGCCCTCTCGGCTCCATTGCGCGCCCGAGTGGATGCGCTCGAGCGGGTACTTTTTCTTCACTGGACCGGCCTCGAAACAGCACGGTGGAACTTTGTGAAGGAGGTGGTGGAGGTTCATTTCGCGACCGCAGTCATGCACTACCCTGATATGCTGCTGTCTAGCGCGTCCAGTCCGTACGTTGCTTGGGTACGGGCGGCTCTTATGTCGGCCAACTTGCATGAGTCAGATATCCTCGTGTGGAGCCGGGCGATTCTCGAGGTATTCGACGCTCGTATGAAGCACGTGACCGTCGCCCAGGAGAGTTCATAGCTCATCGAGTTGGTGCAACGCCAAACGACTCAGATTGCGCAGCTTCTCGCCCAAAAAAGCATTTCCAAGACTGGTTTCGCCCTGTCGAGCTGTCTTCTTCGTCCGAAGTGCCTCGTCCGACGTGTGCCGCCATCGCCTACGAGCAGCCAGCGCCGTGTGACCTAGAGCCGGCAGCATGGCGAGGCAAACGAACAGGGTCCGGAATGACGCGCCCTGTACACTGCGCTCAATTTTGACCGAGTGGTTCACAGTAGACCCGCGAGCCAACAGCGCAAGAGCAGTAACGCGTACGAATCTGTACGAGTACAAACACACCGTCGCATACCTGCTGCTCTTCTTGCTGGACAGGTCGCCGTTGGATGCGACGTCGCCAGGCTTTATTGACGCTGTGGTGGTGGCAGGAACGGCAGCTCAACTCAGCGTTCTCGAGTATCTTCGAGAGGAGGGGTCTCCGGCATCAGCGTTCGGGTCTGTGTTAAAAGGCTTCGCTCGTACCGACTGTCATGTAAACCCGACGCTCGCATCACGCGGTTTCCAGTCGTTGCTGAGCTCCGGTCGGGTTGCTCTTCCATCCCCCACCGATGCCCTCCCGCCGTTCTTGCGTTGTCGCTGACGGTTGCGCCACTATCTCTGCAACATTCACATATTGCACACACACTACATTCTCACCACATCAACCAAGCTTCGTTCACTACCTTCTTGCGGCTTGGCCTTGCGGCTGTGCGTGGTTTGAGTCTCGATCGCCAACGATTTAAGCTGTTTGAGTCGAATCAATGCCCTCCGGATTTATCCAGTGCTCTTTCGTTGAGCTAAGCTTAACTAAGAAGCAGCTCGGTGTCGCTGTGCCACGCTCACTGTGTCATGCGCAATTGCATGTTCCGCTTCAATGAACGCTTGGTAACACTGCGCCTGCTCTTTTTACACGGTCACGAGTGCTCTTGTCTGTAACTCCGGTTATCACTCGCCATCTACACCCTCTGTACAGAGATGGCATAGCGCTGTCAGATGATACGCCTTTGCGCGGTAGGTCGTGAAGTCATCTGGCTCACATTCACTCACCTCGGTCATGTCGCGCTCGTGGTCCACTCGGATCTCTTTCACACTTTGCACGTTGTCAACCATCGCACTCGCAACCTCTAAATCACCTGTAAACGTGATACAGCACGGCCAGCCAAGAGCGTGAGTCCCGAATTCTACAACCACGCAAGCCAAAAAGTTCACAACTTATTCATCGTCTCGCCTATCACCCGTTTGAACCAGCGCAAGCGGTCGTTCGCCAACAACTACCAAACTCGCGTTGTCGCGCAGCATGCACACTGCGTCCTTGCTGGCGTCGGGGGCGACCAAGAAGTGCACACAAAGCGAAGGACGAGCAATCACGTGAGCCTCTCGCGCCAACAGTCTTGCTAACGACCACAACGATATCACACCCCGCTCTGTGTGGCACTCGCGCCCATGCTCAGAGTCCTACCTGTATGCAACAATTCACGTCGGGCGGATATACCCGTGCGGGCGATAGCGGCACATCTGTGCTAAGGTGGCTGGGCTGTTAATCTTTTTTGTTCTCCATTCAGCCAGAGCCAAAGCCAAATCCTTTCTTAAAAGCTCCAAAATGTGCACTTCACTACACAAACTGTTGTGAAATACTAAAACTGTGTTGGCGGAATTTGTATCGGAACCGAATTAATCTGCCGGAATCTTCACACTATGGATGAATATGATGACTATTCCGACAAAATGGATTGTGACTTGA
Source organism: Globisporangium megalacanthum (assembly GCA_023334115.1). Taxonomy (NCBI): domain Eukaryota; phylum Oomycota; class Peronosporomycetes; order Pythiales; family Pythiaceae; genus Globisporangium; species Globisporangium megalacanthum. The sequence continues at coordinate 3,522 of JAASGD010000625.1, forward strand.
TCTCACTATAAAGCTTTTCAACGAATCAATTTTTTTAGAAAGCTATTTCGTCAAATTGTTCTATCCACATGCCTTTGCTGGGCTGGAATTAAACCAATCATCGGGAGGTGGGTTAGGGCTATCCGTTCCGACACCATTCGGACAATATATGTAGGAACCAAAGCAAAAATTTGTATATGTGCATACAAACATCAATTTGCTTGCGTATTCTGCTCATATTTGTGAAAGATCCAAAAAATTCCCTCCTTTTTTGATCTGGTCAGTGGCACAATCAATTAGGTGCACAAGTTCGCACAAGCTACTGCCATAAGCTAGTCTGTTAATCGGCGAGCTGCTTGAATGGACGAGCTGGTGGTTGCGCACATACGAGCATACTCATACCGGTATGAGTGCAACCACCAGCTCGTCCACTTGGCGCTCTTTTGCGCGACCCCCAAGTGTACACTATGCACAAGTAAGCGCCGAAGACAACAGAAACCCATTGACACTGAAAAGAACGCTCCTGTAAAACCTGCTGTCTCTACATCACGTTAGCCACCTCACTAAATGCCCTGCTACGAGCCCTGCACACATACACTGAACCTAAACTACTCACCACCCTGCCCCGCCTCTCCATCCATCTTGATCGCCATCGTCCGTTGCGGTCGACGCCAGCAGATGCGGCAGCAGCGTGCAGATGCGCTCACGCGGGCAGATCGCCACCGCTGAACACATGCAGCGAGCGGCAGCAGCTTGCAGCGTGCTGCCGCTGCTACTTCACACCGTACGCACGCCGTTCCCTCCACCCACATCTCTCCCTCCACGCACGCTGCTCCCCCACGCGCTCTGCTCATCGCAAGCCGCACACGGCAGGCCAAGCTCGTCCCACCAGCCGCTGACTGAACACGCAGCATAAACACGCCGGTTTGTTGCGCACACGATCAGCACCTCGCCACACGAACACGCCACGCGTACCAGCCTGCAGCCATCGTTATCCCACCTTAACTCGCTCACTGCTCACCACAAAACAAAAGAAGTGCAAAACCACCATTAAAAAGTGCCAAAGTTACAGTATTGATTGGAAAGAGGTACTAAATATATCGGAATGCCACGTCGGACGGAAAATCTTGTCGGAGAATTTATGGTATGGATGAATATCGTCACCATTCCGACCACTGAGTAAATCTGAGAAATCAGATTTAAAATGGATTTTTGTATTATATCCAGATTACGGCATACTTGATAAGTTCTGACCACAGACCCGTTTATGTACAGTGATTCGTATACAAGATATGACCGGATAAATAGTAGTGAAGAAACCGAGGAAGCGTAGCCGAAGCAGAATTGCTGGGCAGCCAAGCGAAGCGAAGCGAGCGGCGCCTAGCAAAATCTGCGTAGGCGGACCCAGCGACCGATGTTTACTAAACAGAGAACGCAACACTTTCCAGAATATGTTTTTTTTTCATGTAGGGCCGAGAGTGCGAGACAATCCGGTTATTATTTAGTGTAGTCCGTATAGTGTATGTCCGGATGTTCCCGGAAAAGGTCCGAACTTGGACGGAACTCAAATCGGGTCGGGACGGTGACGGTATGGCTGTCCATTCCAACTTCCCTTGTCTTCTGGAAACACCACGTTAACCCAATGGCGGTCGTACCACCCACGACGATACCAGTGCGAAACAACCGTCAACACGTCGCCATGCACGTCTCCCCATATCCGCAGCGCGCCCCTATCCTCGTGAGAGGAGTGGAGCATGCAGCAAGTTCAATCGTCTCTAAAGAAGAAGCTGAAATCAAGATCTGTTGCGGCTGCTGCCGCACTCCGATTCCGACTCATACGACGCCGATGAAGACGCGCGAGCAGCGCCACGACCCGCGCAGCCGGCCGCTTCGCCGACGATAGCGCGACCGGCCACGGCAACACAACCAGCCGCTCCTACTCACTTCCAGCTCGTCGTGCAGCTGATCATCAAGAGGACCGTCGGCCAGTGCGACATGTTTGGCGATGTACTCACTGAAGCCGTCTTTACTGGTCGGTCGTTCCTAGCAAACTTGGTGGACTCTGGACGGCGTTCTCTCCGCGTATTCGTGGTAAGGCTGTTTGTACTGAGCGCACTTGATCCGTCGAAGAGGCAACCATGAAGGTCTGAATGCGTTTGATGCAGTTCAAGACTATGCGCCACATCGTGGAGAGCACCTAGACGGATGCAGCCAGGGCGCGATATCTCCTGGGTGTTCGCGGCCAGACTGCCAACCTCCTGCTCTAAAAATACGGCTTGGTTTTTTCAAGAGCTCAGGGAATTGAAGACTTCCATGAGGCGGTTATCAGCCCGGAGCAGGTGGATTTCGCTGGAGCAATCGCACAGATCCGTCCTAAAGATCTTGTCGCTCGGCTTCAGCGACAGTGCGGAGTAACTTTCCTAGCCGAGGCCGTCGTCTGGCGGATGATGGCCAACCACATCACGCGCAACCTCAACCGCTCGCCATGTGAGGCTATGTTGCCTGAGGGCCCGCCCGAATACGTTGCGAATCTTCTTCAAGCGTGTGATTCTCGTCTTGAGCACATGGTGAACAACATGAGAGGCTGTGCGATCTCGCGCTCGATGCTCTGCAGAGCGTGATGGCAGACTATCGACAGCCTCGCATCGATTGGGACGCGCTTGGGCGTCGCTGGGAAGCTCATGAGTGGAACTTGCGGACCCTTCAGTCGATTTTGGTGACATTTAACGTAACTCGCTCCTCCTCGCGCTTTCGGACATTCCCAACCCAACCGAGCACATCACCGACGTGGGAGATACCGAGCACGAATATTAGCCTAAGGGAGCAGGACGTGGTGTGACGTTTGCATGAGAATTAGTGAAGGTTTTCTCCACGATTAGGAGTGGAGCATTCTGCTTTTGAGTTAGAGTGCTGTCTATGAACGCTCTCGGAGCGTAATACGCCCAAGCTCATCTTCTCTCTTCTCACCAATATCGTCGTGCGCGGGAATATCTGGTACTCGACGCTTTTCCGTTGACAGGGGCCTAGTCAGGTCGAAGGCACCATGGATCATCCATCCACAGTTCTCAAACACACGCGCCAAGTTGAAGTTCTCAAATCGACGAATCGTTCGGATGATAAACGGCAGTAAAGCACGCCCGCTCTTCTCGCAGTAGTTCTCGCCCGTGTGGCGCTGGAAGGAGTGCTATACATTCCCGATCAGAAACTTGATTGGGTTGAAGAATGGGCATTACGCGGTAAGGAAAATAACCGTGATGCCGAGGCTGCGGAGATTGTGAACGATCTCTGGATGATGATGGATCGTAGCGCTGTCCATAATCCAAACTGAGTTGGTTCTCGGGTACTGACGAACGACTCCGTACTCCGAGCGAACAAAAGCCTCGCGGCGCTCGATAAAGCCGGCTCGACCGAAAGTACTCTTTCTGTTGAAGAAGTCGATGATGCCCCCACACGTTGATCAACGTCAAAATTGACACACGTGGCTTCCGCTCAAAGTCACCACGAATGGCGAGCTTCTTGCCTCGTAGTGAATACCCGCGTCTCCGCATCATACCGCGGTTGTCAAAACATACCTCGTCCAAGAAAACTGAGTTCTTGTTGCTCCAGTTGACGCGGCAGAGCTCTTCGATGGACCGAAACACGTCATACTCTTTGATGTGCATCGCACATCATTCCAAGAATTTCCAAGTCAAGCCAGAGTGGTGGATGATTCGCCACACCGATGTCTTGGAGATTTAGATGAGATGCGTGTGTTGGAATGCTGCCTGAGCCTCATCAAGATACGCCAGAGGACGGTCTCGGAAAAAGTCGAACAGCCAAGCCCGATATGCGGCGGTGAACATCTTGTCGGATCTCGAGCTGACACGCTCGGAGTTGCCATTGTCCAAATAGACTTTGATCCAGTTGCTGATGGTTCGCTCCGACTTGTTGTATAATCGCGCGAGATTCGTGCGTACATACCGGAGGTAGTGGTAGCCATAGAGGCAGTGGTAGACGGTGTTCGCGTACGCATACTACCGAGTTCCTGCTTCCTTCATGTTGCTGTTTGTCTGCCTATGGTTTGTTGGAGTGATGTCAAAGTGGAATTCGGTCATTAACCTCGTTATAAGGACGCACATGCTGTCCAAAACGTTACGCCATTCCCATTTTTGCGGTAACTTGATCAGTTTTCATTTTTTTACTCCAAATTTCCCAGCTCATTCAGCTAAGCGTGATCTTTCGAATGGTGTGCGAGTCAAAACACATTTCGAACGTGACAAGCAGTTTCTATACAACAATCTGATTATTTGCATGGACAAAACTTACGCCGCAATTTTGGACCGTGCAAGAGCAAGACAATTTTGGGAGAATTTTTGGTGTGGGTGGCCGTCTTGTCTTTGAGTGGAAAACATCGCGGTTATCAAGAGACAATAGGTCCCCCCACTCTTTGCCAACACTTGAGGCGACGTCTTCTCCATGTTGTGCAACTGACACTGCGTTTGTGCTCCTGCGCACGAACGCAGCACATTCATGTGTGTGCTCTCACCCCCAGCTTCCCCTATAAAATAGAGAAATTGAGCCAAAAATGTAATGAGAGGAAGCAACTTGCAGGACCTATGCCCGTTATGATGCTTGTGCAGCCAGGCGCTACGCATGCCCTCTGGCGCTCATCAGATTAGGTAGGCAACCAACCTATATCTATCTATCGTGCAGGAGTGGAGGCGACGGCAATTGAAACACTGCAGTGATTGGTGCCACCATGAAGATTCGAGTCATTGAGTTTTTTTTGCGCTGAGCCAAAAAAGGAACAAGGAATTTGTATGGTCATCGAAGTGGAGTAAGATTTGTTCATGACAAAAATCGGACTGTTGTATAAAAACTTCTTGTCACTTTCGAATTGTTTTTTGACTCGCGCACCATTCGAAAGAGCACACTGAGTTGAATAAGCTGGTGAAATTTGGAGTCAAAACAATTAAAACCGAGCAAGTTACAGCAAAAAATGGGAATGGCGTAACGTTTTGGCCAGCACTGTATCAAGTCACTTTTTTCCACTTGCTTTTTCGCGCGAGGTCCTTGATCTTTGTATGCTTGCATTCGTCGTTCGACTTGGTGTATGGCGAGAGTATATTAACATTGGTGTTGATTGGTTAAAAATACTGAATATCGACAAATCATCGTTGCTTGTGGATTTGTTGGCGGTTTCTCCAGCTGATCTAAACTGCCTGGTCTCTGCAAATTTTGCCAGAATTGACCATAATGACTTGCTGATGGAGAGTACGCTGCATGAAAGGTGGCGATCGACTCGATTTTATTCGTCCAGTGGCCTAAAAAAGGAGCCGCGCGCGAAAGGCACTCAAGGCTCTGGGTTCCTGGCGCCATTGCCACGAGCAAAGCATGCGTGCTGCCCAGTTCCCAACCATCATGAAAGATTGAAAACCATTCCAGTTCAGAAGTCTTGAAGTCAGTCGAAAGGATCGCTGACCGCGCATGGAACGTGCGGGTGAGCGCGGTCAACATCAAGTTCAATCAAGTTTGTTCAAGTGGGCGTGAGTGATGTTGAGCGCGAGGAGATAAAGGGATTAGAGGACGGACGTTACAAGTGAGAGACAAGGAGAGAACGAAGGCGTTGAGAGATGGAGCATGTTCGGGTTGTGTGTGGTTGCCAAGCTGGTTGTTTGGCGATCTTGCTTGAGCTTGCGAAATATTATTTTAGTTTTGTACGAAACTAAAAAGCTAGTCGGAAATACGAAGTTTTGTATTTCCGACAAGTGGTCCATTCCGAATTTATCTGGAATTTTTCAAGTTAATCCGACTTGGTCAACCTTTTCTAAATGTTTTTTTTCTAATTCTCGACCGTTCGGGTAACAATAACTTCATGCGACCTTCTGTCCCACAATGCTGTACCATGACCAGCGAAGCTCTAGATTCTATCCATTTTGCTTCCGTCCCAGTGTAAATCCGGTATATCTGTCATCGTTGTTGTTGTGAGGTTGAGGTCTATTAAGAAGCTGCGTCCAAGGGCATGATTGACTTATAGCTGTACGCACATATGCATATCCAACTTGCCCTAGTAGCGCCATCCTGCACCGCCGCCGCGCATGCGGCTGGCACCCATACTGGCAAAGTAACAGGAGAAACCCGAACTTACGCGAGATCCAGACGTTATCCTCCGATAGCTTTCCGTTTAGTCTCGGTCTTGCCTGATCCTTTGAGCCGACGTTGTTGACCAACTAGTCCTGAGGTCCTTATACTATCACGTTGTCTGTCGGCTAGGCATCCTGGGCCGACTGTGCGTGTCCATAGCTGAGTTAGCGAACAAGTCGGCCATTTTTTTCTCGTACTTGTAGTGGTGCGTCCAGGATCCAACTACAAACTTGTCGGCCAGCATCCGCGCATTCAGGTACATGGTAAGCGAGATCGTATGTGCGGTGGTCTGTTGTGTCAGAGGAAGGCCATGATGGGCTGCCTATCGATGGCCACAAGTATGCCGAGTAGACGCCGCCTGTGTGCTTCTGCAATACCGACGCGAACACCTCGATATTCTGTCACGTTGCTCGTGGTTGCCCTCGATGTGTAGAACATGCAGCCGGCCAATATAATGGTCGCTTGCGCGTAGCAGCTCGATACGCGCACGATTCTGGCGCCTGCCCCGCCGGGTTCCAAATATTAACGCGATCGACCGTCAAAGATGAGAAGGTTCCGATATTTTTGCCCTCCACCGCCGACTCACTGGAAATACACGCTGCACCTCGCTCGCATCAGTGCCTCGAGCACTGTCAAAACTCGCAGATGTATGCCGTGCTCGCTCCTAAAGTCGACTTTCTTGACCACAGTCGCGCGCGTGCGGCATGTAGCTATCTCTACACGGTGGCGTCTGCCTTCACTCGCAGCTGCGGCACCATCTAGGCACCGTCGCCAGCCTTCCTAAAACCTTGCTCGGTGGCGTCAATGACTCTCAAAACGTCACGAACCGGGAATCGCCATAGGGGTTGCACTTCTGTGCACGATCGCATTGGCGATCGCGTAGCGATGCGGTTTCTGTCTGTGTTGCTCAGCCCAAACGGCGGTCGTCACAGAAGTCGCGTGGCAGGCGCCGGCATCTCCCACCCGAAGATGGCTGATACGGCGGCGTCCAGATCGCTGCTGACCAACGCGTACCCAATAGGCGCTACTCCGACCCACCTGTCGAAGTGTGTTCGCCTTGCCTCCAGTGTAACTGGGCACAGCCAATACGTGTGTATCGCGAAGTTTGCTCGAATGTGTTCCCACCCGGCACCCTGAGAGCAGGGTCGACCTTTGGCGGCGTCCCAGACCCCACTCCCCACGATTTCATCCGGTGAACCCTGAGACACTGCCCACAGGCCGCCTCGTGATGCCAAATACCACCGTCTAGCTGATCGAGTCGAGTGCGCCCGCAATCTTGGGGTCGTGCCGCCTCCAGAACAGTGCTCGTTCCGTGACGTGTTAAACTGTCATCGCCACTGCAGGAGTGGCGGATGCCAGCCGCTGTGGTAAACTTCAACGGGTGACTACACGCGAGATGCGAGGGTTACGGTAACGCTTTATGCTTGCAGCTTAATTTGTCCAGCATGTGCAGCAAACCTCAACAGCCCAGCCAGAGCTATCAATATTGCAAAACTGTGGCCAAAATTCGCAATAATTGAGTAACATATCTTAACCCCCTACTACCAAGTATTTAACAGTTCGTGCATCTTGTATAATACAGGATATCTATTATTTTAAAATTTGTATGTAGTAGAAAACAGGCAGAGGGAGATTCAAGAACTGATTCCGACATTTGTCTTTCCATCCTGTATTTTTTCAATTTATTTTGGGTATATACAAGATAAGCTTGGTTTTCGGGACGTTCAAAGCAGAATCAAACAAGATATCAAATCTTCTATTGTGGAATCGTCCAGATTCATCCCACTTTATGTGCACACCATCCTTGCAATCATTTATGACGAGAGGCAGTCATCCAACTTTCTGGGTCACAATGAGCCGATTGACCAATAAAACGCGAGCTCCAGAAAAGCCAGAAGCGACGGAGAACACAGTCCTCATAACACGCATTATTCTCATCGTCGCACACAAGCCAGGCATATCATCGAAAACCAGTGAATAAGGCACACAATCATACCCACGCCCACGCCAAAAGAACTTGTAACGAGCACACACAGCACTAAAGCACGAGCTCGCCAGATACAGCACTCGAACTGACAGCGCTAGCACACCACCCACAGCACTCACACTCGCGGCACGTGTGCACATAACGCAGAGCATTCACGCTCTCATTACCAAAAGCACATTTGCACTCGCGTTTGCACCACGAGCACCCTCACACTTACACTCCCAGCACGAGTACGAGCTTCACGTCGCACCACGCTCACAGTATAAGCAACATATTTGCACTCAAAATCGGACCATGTCGAAACCATCCTCGTTCATCTTCGCTCACAATGACAATATTTCAACACACTGACAGCGTGACGCCAAAGCACAAGCACGAGTGCGCCTTCATGTCGGGAACAAAAGACACTTGCAGTTCGTATATGCCATGTCCATCCATACAAAACCGCAGGCGTGTTTGATGGTATCGTGTATTGTACAAGATAAAAATACAGATATCTTATATAATACAAGATTGGTATTGAAACCTACAACGTCGTGGTCACAGGAGTCGCGGTGGTAGTGATAGGGGTGGTGGATTCGCCGCTGGGGGTCGTGGGTTCGTCTTGACGTGTGGCAAAGTCGCTGATACTTGCGTCCTTGGCATTTGTCCCAGCGGCGTCGACAGCACAGGAGTACAGTACGAATCGTCGCGCTGACTTCTTCGTCGAGCTACCACTGCGTCGTCGGCTAACACTACGTAGTGGTGTTCTTGGCACTGAGGTGGCCGTCCAGACGCCACGAACAGCCTACGCACCGCTTGGCTGCCACCTTCACGAATCGGTGCGGTCTTTGCGACAAAACCCGCCTTGCGTTAGTTATCCCATACGCTACTGTGCAAATACAATAGTTAGTATTCTACAAGTGAACGAACGGTGTAAAGTGATGGATTTCTAACACCCCGCACCTGGGCTTTGAACGTCGTCGTCGGGCGGGGTCCAAAGTCGCGATGACATTGACCCGCGGGATGTGGGTTGACTTGTTGTGGGCCGCGGCGCCTGCTGTGCCGTTCCTCCGCTGTGATCAACGGAAAATCGGGAATGAGTGGTTTGGGAGATATCTTCTTGCTTGTGCGTCGAACAAAAGCGTGAATCATGCAAAATACCTGGTCGTTTCTTGCACCTCTCTGGAGCACGCACGGTTGGACTGTTGGTGGAAAGACGAGGGCCAAACTTGGTGATCTGACCCCACTGAGTCAAGCGTCGTTTTTCCAGAAAAAATGTCACTTGGAGTTTGTATTTGCCAATTTCTGTCCATACAAAACAATAGGGATTCGTATTATATCCTGTATAAGACAGGATATGATTTTACATATCATGTCTTGTAAATCTACAAGGTTGGTAATAGGGGGGTTAACTGTTTCAACATTGGCTCAACTGAGGATCAACTGCATATTTTCAGTTCACCCACTCGATCTAAGAAGACAAAGCAACAGAACGTCTTCCAAACGACGCCAGGAGTAACAGTGACGGCAACAACAAGTAACATGGCGGCGGCGGTAGAAGCAGCAATAGGGCTTGCCAAGTCCCGGATTAAACACAAGGGGAAATCCGTTGTCATGGACGCGTAAGTCACGGGGGTGGCCATCGATGTGGTGAAGGAGCTGTATATGCAGCGCATGCTCTTAAAGACCAGGACATAAGCGCCTCGACGGTAACCGGTGCAATCGGTGCTATGTCGAGATTCATCGCCAGTTGTGGTGTTACATCTCGCCGCGTATGTAACTACAACGTGATTCAATCGCACTATCTCACCAACTGTCGCGGCCATTGTATGTGGTGTGTTTTGAAACAATCCTTAAACACGAGGCCGCAGGGCGAGCCTCATCAATCGTTGAGAGACGGGATGGTAGTTTATGGGTTGTTCTTGTTAAAGTAGAAGCGCGAAAAGAACTTTTTGTTTTTCTTGAGGAACCCGTTCTTCGGCTCTTGGCACATCTCGAGCATCGTTGTCGTGTCCTTTAGCACTTGTTGTTGGCGCTCAACGCAGCGATAACGTTTGGCTCAAAGGAAGAGTTTTTCAAGAGGTCCATGATGTTCAAGTCGATAGACTTAAGCGTACGCGTATCGTCTGGGAGGTGGTTGCGAATGTCTGGCGAGCTCAGGAAAGTTCTCTCGAGCGATGCCCACTGCGTCGGGACCGAGATCCACTACACATATTGAGCTTTCAGCGTCGTGACCGAACGTCCTTTGCTACGCGAGCACGCGGTCATTTAGCCCCCTATTACCAATCTTATATGATCCAAGATACCAAAACGTCATATACGGAATGATTCAGGATATGTCAGAATCCCTGTTGTTTTGTATCACCAGAAAATGGCAGATAGTGAAACCAAGTCTTATATTTGTTGAAAAAACATTCACGAACTTCGTGGGGTCAGATCACGGAATTGAGGTTGGCTAAACACATCACAGAATCGGGGAGAACGTGGAGAGACCGCCAAGAAAAGGAGACAGCAAAGAACCGACGTTTTTGAACCACGAGCTAGATGGTGGCTCACAGTAAACCACGAAACGCGCCACAGTCGCCAATTTGAGCCCTGACACGAAATGGAGGGGCGGCGCAGCCGCCTCAGCGCTTCCGATTGCGACAGCAAGCGCGACCCACCTAACAACCTCGTCGCCGCACTTATACCGGCCATCCGCTGACGCAACAATTTCAAGTATGAGCATCGCCGACTCGCCGCTGTCTCTCGCGTTTGCTTGAGGTGACGCGGTTTATGCGGCTACAGCACCGCGTGGGCGAGGCTGAAGAGGGCTGGTTGTGTTGCCAGACGTGCCACCGGCCAGCTCGAGACTCATTGGATGTACCTGGCTCCCAGGGCCGGCTTCGTTACAGGCAACAAAGGCGTCGACTACGTCATCGGCGATGACGCTGTGGTCGCATACGTGGAACACATGGACGAAAGAGCTCGCGTTGAAGGTGGCGGGCCCGACAGCAGCTCCGAGCTCTCAGCAAGCTGTGCAGCGTACAAGGGGAGCGCCGGCAACTTAGCCACAAGCCAAGAGGACCCGCGAAGTCCACCAACAGCCGCACATCAGCCAGACACACGACCAGACCCACCCCCAACTCTCCCCCCGTCCCAATGTCCCAAGCGTACCTGCTCAGCGCGCCGCTCAGCTTACGCGACTGCCACGTTTGTTGCTGCTCGCGGCGCCGTCACCACGACCTCATCACCTAGCTACGACGACCCAATGTCCAGAGATGATGCCCAGGTTAACGAGGCGCAAGGATCTGGTGCCGGCTATGACTCATCGCCCCAGGAGGAGAGTATAGAGGATTCAACGGCGACCAGCGACCTGAGCCCAGGAGTCGGCGACACCAGCGACCACCAGCCATACGCGGGCACCACAAGTTACGAGCAACCAATTCCGTCAGACCCGAACGCGCAGCGCTTTCCGCTCGGGCCGTTTGGACCAAACGAGGACAGCAACGTGGTGCAGACGAGCACTGGGCCAGTGAGAGCAAAGAGAACAGCACCCAAAACTACGAGCAAAATAGCGCGTCCGACCCCGAAGGAGCTCCGCCAGTTGCCCAGAGCCGCATCCAGGCAGTTATCGAGGACGACGACGTGAACTTCCTCAATCCAGACGAGAAGATCGAGGCCTACGACTCCGATGTCGACGCCCCCGACGAACTACAAGATGAGATTGGCGTACAAGAAGACGCCGTGGAGCCCCTCCGCGCGGACGACGACGATGACGAGTAGGATGCAGACCTCATCACAGAGGGCTTCATGGCTGCGATCGGCGGTACAGGGAGGGTCTCGGCGGGCTCTATGAACCAAAACACCATCCCTTCAATGCGCTGGTCCCCGCTGACGACAGACTTCGACGCGAACACAAGCGAGTACCCCAGACTCGTGAAGCCTCGTGGCGAACCCGACGGATACTACTCGCCAAGCGGCAAAGACACCCATCTGGACATTTTTTGCGTTCTTCACGAACACTCTTTGGGTCGAGATCGCCTGCGATACGTATCGTTACCGACCACAGCAGCTCGAAGCTCGCGCACAAGAGATCCAGCAGTGCCGGAAGTACGGTCTCGATCCGTCGGTGCATCTCGACCGCTTTCGTGAGATCAGTAGCGTATCTGTCGCAGCCCTAACATCAAGCCACACGAGATTGTCGTGGTAGTGGGACTCTAGATGGCGAACGTGCCTCGCCGCTGATCCGAGGTTTCTACCACCATTGGCCGATGTGGTCAGTCGGCGGGCTGCCGCTCGGTGTGTTTGGGAAGTTCATGGCTCGCAACAGGTTCAGTAAGATCATGCGGTCTCTACACTTCTGTGACAACAAAGCTCGGGTGGACAACAGAGACAAAGCGTCGAAATTACGCAAAGTCATCCAGGTCTTGAAAAAGACCTCCCTCCAGGCGTGGACATTGACGTCGAGATTCAGTTTCGACGAGGGCGTGCTTCCATCGTTCTCGAAACGGAACCTAACACTCACGTACATGCCGGACAAGCCTCACAATGGGGCACGAAGAGGTTCAGAGCTTGCGAAGCAGAGAACTACTACTGCTACAGGTATGTACAGCTTCCTGTCGATCTACAAGATATGATCTACAGGATACGATCTACAAGATGTGATCTACAATATACATCTACAAGATGTGGCTAACCTTGTTGTGGTTTCTTGTAGGTTAGAGCACTATCTCGGGGCGAAGCAACACGCAGACTTGTCGCTGCCAGTGGACAATAGGGCTGGGCCGGCTGCGGTTGTTTGCAACATGCGCCATGTACTTGCCACTGCACCACCAGTGTGGCGTCTTATTGTCGTAGACTGGTACTACACATCCGTGGCACTCTTCCTTCAGTTTCTAGAGATGGAGAAATACGCGGTTGGCACCATTCGCACCAACCGGATCGGGTGCTTGCAAGGAAGTTATTGACACCCGCAAGACGCGTCCAAAAACAGTACCTCGTGGCATCTTCCTGCTGTCGCAGTCTGGCGACGCACCATCCACGTTCGCGGTTAGCTGGATGGACTCGAAACCGGTCCACTTCCTGAGTACCGGTGCATCAGCGAGCCAGCCGACAGTGAACCCACGCCGAGAAGCCACAGACGACCAAGTGACGTGCCCTCGCGTTGTCAGTGATTACCACTCGCTCATGGGTGGGGTGGACCGCCATGACCAGCTCCGCCTACGAAGATACTCACTCCAGTTTACCAACCGCTTCCGAAATTACTACAAGTCGCTGTTCTTCGGGCTGGTGGATCTCGCATTTGTGAACGCTTACCTCACTTACAACCAGTGCCGCAAAGACGTGGGGTCAAAGCAGCTCACGCGAGCGGACTTCATGATGGAGCTTCAGAAGGAACTGGTTTCTCTCACGGTGGGGGATTTTGACGAGGTCGAGAGCCTGAATCGTAAATGGACGCCGGTGACAAAAATCCGCAAGCGTTCCACACCTGAGCACACAGCAACTTTGACTGGCAAGTGGAGGGGCAATTTACGAAGCCAAACACGGCGACAAAGGACTTGCAAGGTCTGCTCCTTGGGATGCAGAAAGTTGGGCGAGAACGCCAATATCGCTTCCTACTTCTGCGAGCAGTGTTCATAGGAGAGTGACAAACTCTGGTTTTGCGTGAAACCGAGAGCGCTAGAGGAATCTGCGTGGTCGTGCATCAAGATCTGCACGAGGACGTTTAACTGCGGGCGAGCGCTTCCAGCAGATCTTACCAACTCAATCAAGATGCGTCGCGTTGGATAGCCATCTAACCGCAGAACCAGCTCGCGCCAACGGTAAAAGAGTCCAGCGCGAGCGACAGCAACGACAGTTGATCTTAGTGAGGCTGGGTGAGTAATGTATATCTATTTGCGTGCATCTTTTTGTTGGTGTTCTTGTTGTTTGAGTCTTTTGTACTTGAGCGCATGAGTGTGCTGCGAGTTGTTTTCATGCGTGTGCTGCGTGTCAGATTGTTAAGCGTGTGAGTGTGCTGCGAGTGTTGAGTGTGGAGTGTTGAACAGCATGAGCGTGTGAGTGACCAGCGTGTGCAGCGTGTTGGTGCTGCGAGTGGTGAGCGTGTAATGTGGGCGTATTGGTGCAGCAAGTGGTAGCGTGAGAGTGCGGCGTGTGGTGAGCGTGTGCGGCGTGTCGTTGCCATGAGCAGCGTGCGTCTCATTCGGTTAGGTGAGGTGTCTGCGTCTGGATCGTGGAGCGTTGAGTGCGATCCCTCCACGACCAGTTGATTTGTGTACGTTTTCGAGGGCATACGATCCACACAGTTGCTCTCAGTATAACTGTTTTCGAAGTATTTGGTTGCGTTTGAAGTGGTTCCCAGGCGATAAACGGACTTTAGAGTCGTTTTGTGCTCGCCATCTGTTCGATATTATGTAGTAGATAGCATTGAGTGTCCATATACACATGAATATTTTTTTCCACTAATATCTACAAGATGGATAGACATTGTTAGAAATCACTTCGTTACCTAATGTAGGCTAGTTTAGGGGCACTAAATAAAACTTTAGATTACGGATATTTAGAATCATACAAGATGCCACAAGCTGTAAATTACTTGGTAATAGAGGGGTAAAGAACTCGACAAACTTGCCCATGCCGACGATTGTCTCCACCTCGAGCGGGTTGGTCTCGAGCGACACGGCGTCTACCTCGAACGGCTTTAACACAATTGCACCTGAGCCCATACGCGGCACGTACTACTGCGTGAGCCAGTGCCAGTGCCTCTCGAGCATTGTTTGCTTCTTCTCCATTTTCTGCTCCTTGTTGGCTGTCTTCATGATCCCACACACATCGTCCCCGTGTACGGGCAGATGGAGATTGAGAAGGTCTGCGAAGTAGAGCTTTCGGTATTTTTGGTCGACCAATTTCACCTCCCGGATGAGCGACAGTGCCTCTGAGTTCTGGTCATCGACTGTCGCCATCCTAGTTACGAACTGCTCTGAGTCGTTGTAGATCTGCCAGCCCTTAATGATCTGGTGATCGCTAACCTTTAGCTTCAGCTACTTCATTAACGCGCTCATGCATGTCTCGACCACGTCGCTCTCGATCCGTCTCCACAGTGTGCTCTTTTAGTCGTCTAACGTAACTGGTACGCCGTCCTTGAGGTCCCCGCACTTTTTGAGCTGCTGTAACTTGCCCGCTGATTCGACTGGAACTAATCTAATGATTCATGCCGAAGTTGAACGGAGATTCGGTCAACATCACCCCTGAAACGAAGGTTTTTTAAGTCAACTTCCGTCGAATATTCTGTCCGGCCCAA
>JAASGD010000626.1:0-18856 GCA_023334115.1 Globisporangium megalacanthum
ACTAAATAAGGGAGGAAATCCTAGAGGAGTCCAAATAGGGAAGGCCCTAATAAAACTAAGACCGTACCTACTAGGATGTGTACGGTGACCCCGTTACTGGATACAGCAAGCAGTGCGCTCAAGGGTCTGTCGTTTTTGCGCGGCTGGCTGCACCGGTTCCAGCAGCGTCATGGGCTCAAGTCGCGGCACTTACACGGCGAAGCGGCATCTGTCGACATGGAGGCGGTCGACAATGGCAGATCAGCTCTTCAGCAGCTCACGTCCGGATACAGCCGCCGCGACATTTTCAATATGGACGAGACGGCCTACTTTTACACGACCGCCCCGTCCAGAACGATCTCCTCGCGCTCATTGGCTGGGCGCAAGTGTGGCAAGAAGCGAATCGCTGTCGCCTGGAACGCGGATGGCACAACGAAGCAGCCACTTCTGTTCGTTGGCTATAGCCGACAGCCGCGCTGCTTCGAGGGGAGGACGAGCGGGAGTTAGGCTTCGAGTACGCGAGCTCGTCAAACGCGTGGATGAATACAGAGCTGCTTCAGAGTTAGATTTACCGCTTTGACGGGCTTATGCGTGTCGATCGCCGTTGCGTCCTTTTGCTCTTAGACAACGTGTCCCCACATCGCGTGCACGGGCCTCTGTCGAACGTCGCGCTGGCAATGCTTCCGACAAACACTACGTCGCATCTGCAGCCTGCCGACGCCGGTATCATTCGCCAGTTCAAGGCGCATGTGAGCAAGAGACAGACGCAATATGCTCTGCAACAAATCATCGTCATGCGCGGGGAGATCACATACAGCAGCATCGACCTTAACAATACTTACAACGTGGACGTGCTCACGGCGATGACTTGGACTCAAGAAGCGTGGGCATGCGTATCGCAGGCGACCACGCAAACTGTTGGATGCACACACACATTGTGTCCAATGATGTCTACGAGCTTGTAGAGTGAGTGGGGTCATTGACAGTATCGTAATACAATGCGGCATGTGCACATTTCGCGCATAAACTGTAAATTTGGCTCTGATAGCTTATACCCGAGTGCACGACAAAACCCGTGACAAATTATGCGTCTTGTGTGACCAAACTATGTAACGATATGAGGGGTTTGCCTGTATCCCTGTTGCATTAAATCCGATCAAGGACCTCTCCGTCGACTTCGCAATACTCGTCCAAATCGACTACAACAAGTTGCACGAATGTCGCCGTCCCCCCGCACTACACACACCAAATTTCGCAGTCTAGATCCTCCTGTAGCGCTCACAGCAACCTCGAATGCGGAGTCTCCCATATCTTCCCGCCAGTGACCCTTTAAAAAAAGATAAACCTTTTGTAATAAGTGACCGTTTGTCTTCTCATTTAACCCCCCCATCCCCAGATGTTGTAACTGCTAACATGCAAGAAAATACGACATGTTGTACGTACAACATGTTTTATTAGAAAAGGCTCGAAATTTTTTTTTGATACAAATTCCAAGATAAACACCAATTTGAACGAAAACGGCCAGGTCAAGTTTTTTCTCCAAATGCACAGAGTTAGGTATGCGAGTGGACAAAAATGAACGCCAGGAGATAAGCCTCTCAAGGTACCGTATCAAAAAAAGGCGGGAGATTTTGAATGGCGAGCACATGCGCCATTCGAGGATTTACGGCCAAGAGTACACGTGTCGAGCAGACAGGTGACCTGCCCAAGCGCGAGAAGCTGCTGAGCGAGTTGCGAGCAGTCGCTGTGGCACTTCGTCCTGCATCCCCCCAGCACCCGCACCTCGCCCGATCGGTACGTACGTAGCATTCTGCATTACATTACATGACTGACTGACGAGCAGGACATGGCGAAGAAGGCGGTGTCAGCGATATAGAGGTGTCGAAGTGGGCGATGGCGCTGCAAAGGGTGAAGCGCAAGTGCAAGGCCAGAACGTCGGCCCCGAGGCGGTCGCGAATGAGGTAGTGAACGACGATGTGGCTGCGAATGCTTTGGCGACGAGCGAGGGGCTTTCGTGGCGTCTATGGTGACGAGGGAGGCGGCGGCGGGAGAAGACGAAGCAGCAACGCGTGGCACCGAGGTGTGCCCAAGCGCCAGCGCCGCTAATGCCGACTGGCTTACAGCATTTGCTGGGTGATAGAGCAAGCACGTCCGCGCTCTCTACGTAACTACGAGCACGTATCGGTACGGCAAACGCCTCGCATGTTGTCGTTATACAACATGTGGGTGGTGACGACATGCGCACTTACAACATGTGAGCTTGTGAACGATGTACTTTGTATTACAGGTCGTGGAACCGGCAGATCGCCTGCGAGGAAGGCACGGGCGAAGACGAGGAAGCAGCTTGACACTGAGGTGGCCCACGTGAGGACTGGTGATGCGTCGCAGCAGCACCCGAAAGAAGACCCAACGCTTCTCGCCCTCCATGCAGAACCTTCGCTTCACTAACAGTGCTGACTGACGTGCAAAAGATGATCGTGCGTGGAATCCGCGCTGTTTGAGGGTTGTGCTGCAGTGCACACGCTTCTGCAAGGCAACGGCTACTGTACTGGCGGTGGTCACGATTTGCAAGGCAGTGGTGACTTCACGGAGCATATTCAGTGACGCGCGGCAGTACCTAAAGGACCAGTCGATACGAAATAATACACTCTTCTCGACGTACTTTGTGTCAGCTGCGTGCTGCGGGTGGTGCTCATTTGTGTCTCTCTGCGCCGCAGGTGTGTTCTATCCATTCACCTATCATGGACTTACGCAGCACAATTTCTTTGCCAAAGTTGGGCATGTTGTAACTGACAAAGATGCGATTTGCACATGTTGTTTTGCTAACATGTGAGCATCCAGATATTGCGGAAAGCGTTGAAAAAACGATAAAGCGCATGAACTCAGGCAGTCGCATCTGTCGCCACTGGACAAGGGCGTGTAAGGTCTGACCACAAAGTCATGGCGGCGACGATGAAGGCGAGTACAGCAACGACAGCAAGAGTGATTGCAAGAACGATAGTGCGCGCGTGAATGATAGCTGGTGCAGATGTGACAGCGTGCGCGTACAAAAGTTCGTGCGAACGGCAGAAAGCACGCGACCGAGGTGATCAGGTGGACGAGAGCGTATGTGTGGGCGAGCGCAAGCACGAGGACGAGATAGAGCGTGCGTGGGGGCGAGCGCAAGCACGCGGACGAAATCGAGCGAGCGCGCGGCAACAAGCGTGGTGTTGCGTGCGAGGTTGGTGGTGGGAGCGAGCTTGCGCAAGACGGCAAGTGCAACCGCGCAGATGAGGAACGCACTGACGGGCATGGAAATCGGCGCGAGTACAAGAGGCGCGCGGACAGGGTGAGCGAGAAGCGCGAGAACAAGGTCAAATTGTCGAATGAAGTATCGCAAGAGCCAGCGTAGTTTTTTCAACTGAGAGAGAGAACGCAGACGATAGGACAATCGCCGCATGTGAAAGTGCTATTGACTCAGATGACTTTGAGAAAAAATGATGAGTGTTCGCGAAAAATGATGAATGCGCGCGGGGCTGGATCTATTTCAGTACATTTGACTTTGACATCAATTTTTTCAGTACAAAGTGTTGCAAGTTGGCATGAAAGTATGGTTTCATTTGATGACTGCAGACATAGAACACCCTAACTGTGGTACATTCGATAACCGGGCCATTTTTTAATGTTGGACATACAACGTGACTTGTCAAAAACGTACAATATAGGGCGCTTACAACGTGTCAGACCTGGCATGTTGGCAATGAGAGGCTCCGGGAAAAAATACCGTGTCCGATTTTCAAGCGCACGCGTCGCATTTAACCCCCAGGTAACAAAACAAATCGGACATATTCGAATTTTTCACATGTTGTATCTACAACATGTTTGGCGAGCACTTTGACTTGACGTATGTGTTGGCAACATAAACTGAGGCGCCTGCGCTTGATAATGCGCCTGCGCTTGATAATGCACCTTGTCATTTTGAGGCGTTCTCAGATCGAGTCAACATGTTTGACAGCGATGTTGTATTTTTCGACCCCAAAAATAGAAACTCGCACGAACATGTTGTAGATCCAACATTTGCGCAATTGCCCTTTTATCGGAATTACCACTTTCGAGTGCCAACAAGTAAAAAAAAACGCATGCTATGTCCAGTAAGAATGAATGTATTGAGTAGATTGGTTCTCTCGTTCAACTCTCAAGCTGCACACAAAACAACTGAAACGCAAAATCACAGCGGAAGGTGGAAGCTGTTCACACAAGCGCTCGCTCATCGCCACTGCTTGAGCCGCTCCCGTCGGCCTCCACCAGCGGTACCGCCTCGTCGCCAACCGCCTCACCACCCGCTGCCCCGCCGCCCTCAACTACTTCAGCGGCCGCTTGCGTCGCGCCAATCTCGCCGCCGTCAGCCGGCTGCGTCGCCACAATCACGTCTCCGTCGGCCGCCTGCGCCGCACCACTCTCATTGTCCACGGTCGCACTCTCGTTGTCCTCCGCCGTGCCACTCTCGTCGCGTGCTTGAGCAGTGATGCCGCCAGCGCTGTCGCTCGACGGTGTGGTGCCGGAGGTAGCGTTTGTAACGCTGCCACTGGCAGCCTCGTCCACACCACTATCATCCACCACACCCACCTCAGCACCACTATCTGCGTCGGCGTCTGTGCCGCCAACACGAGGCGCGCGCTTCTTGCCGGCCGCGCCCGCGCGGCGCATCTGGATGTCGCGGCCGATGGCTGGCGTGGGGCGGTTCTCACCATCCGCCGACTCGTTGTGCCATATTTTGTGGCACGTCAGGCCCTGGTAGCCCAGCCGGCCGCGCACTCTGTTGCATAGGTAGACACTGAACCAAACACACATCACACACTCAATCAACCCACGCCGGTAAGCACCGCCACCAAAATGCACGACACACCGAGCAGCGCCATCACTGCACGCGTCGCAGTAAAACTTAGTCGCCGTCCGCTCGTCCTTTGCCGCCTTGAGAATGTTGCACGCTTTGCATTGGCGCTGGCGGCGCTTGTTTGCGCCGTTCGCCATTTGCACGTCCGGCGACTCCAAGAGCTCGTGCTTGTCAGGCACGGGGTCGTCGTACGTGACAAGTTGACGCCGTGCCGCCGGCCGTGCTTGCCATTGCTACAGTCCGACACCCACAATCAGTCCTTGCCTCTACAGTATCACAATGATGCCTCAGTGGCACACACCTATCAAAGTCCGACACGCGAAACGCGAGCAGCTGCTCTTGGAGCTGCGTGAGGAACTTGGTGTGGTCTGCCGGTCTCTCTCCTTTCTCTTTCTGCACTTCGCGGAACACAATGTATGCGTCCACAATCGCCATATCAAGGAGCCCATAAAAGATCGTGCGTTAGTATTTCTTCAAGACCATCGCCATCTGCAACGAGTAACGCTGGAGGAGGAGCTGGTCGTGGATGTCGGCCCCGTCCATCCAGCGCTGGTAGTCGCGCACTAGAGATGGGCAAGGGACGACAGTTCGCTCGCCACCTGGAAGTCGCCGCTCTGTCCATGTTGGAAAATACAACACGATCAGTCAGAAGCATGTTCCCATACAACAAGATTAGTCAGAAACATGTTGCCATACAACATGATCAGCCAGAAAACATGATGCCATACAGCATGGTTGGTCTTCGACATGTTGCCATCCAAAACGATCACTCCAAAATAGTTGCCAGATCCAACATGTTTGCCAAAACGCACCGCACGATGACGTCGCTCTGCTCCCACCGGTCACCAGCAACTGCACAGGCTTGTTTTCGTACCAAAGTACAGCGGTCATCTGGGGGCACACGCGGGCGACGGCAAAGCGCGCCGTCCCACGCTCGATCTCTGCTGGGCGGCTGCGTCGCTTCTTGCTGATGGCAGCAGGGAACCCAATGCGTTGAGCTTGAATTGTGCCGACGGAGTAGGCGTTGCGGGCGAGGAGCTGTAAAGCGAGCTGAACGCTTGTGGAGAAGCGGTCGGTGGACACCGCGTGGAAGACTCCGTCGGCACAAGCTGGCAGCACGGCGGTCAGGTTCCGCACCACAGCCGCCGGGCCGGTGTTCGGGTCGACCGAGTCATCTCCAGCAGCTGCACCAAGTCCCGCGGCATGCTGAGACTTGCCGTAGTACACCTCGAGACTGGACACGTTGTATGTATAACATCAGCGTCAGCACTTGATGCCATATACAACATGTTTGCGCACAACCAAAAAGGGAGGTGCTCCGTGGCATTGAAAGCCAAGGAGCAAACATGCAATATGCACATGCACAACAGACACCGACACGCACACACAGGTACGCACAGAACGCAGTAGGAGGTCTTCGCGCAGAAGGTGAGGAAAAGCTTGGTCCCCCACTTGTGGGGTTTGTCCTTCAAGTACTGACGCGTTGTGTTATAACGGCTCCTCGACAGGATGATGGCTTCACCAAACGCGAGCACAGCAGAAGTCATGAATCCCGCTCGGAAGGTTCGCCGCAATGTCTCGATGACGGAGCACACCTTCCATGCCCTGTCAAGCTCGGCCCTCCTGTCGACGTTCTTGGTGAAATGAAGGTTAGGCATGACGTACTCGAAGCGATGTCGGGGCATGAACTGGCCGAACGTTCCTGCAGGAACCGCGCCACGAGCCGATGTCGACCAGTGAACAGAGAGACTGCGCTGCTGTGGTGCGAGCACGCGAGCGAGCAACAGCCCCACGCATACAAGTACCTCGTGCGGTTGAATGTCAGGTTTCTTGGCCTCCTGCCGCATGATCACCTCCTTGGTCCTCGTCCCGGTCTCTCCTTGGTCCGCGTACAGCCGGTCGACTCGCTTGACAAGCTGCTTGTTGCTGTAGCGGTTGGACTCACGTGCCTCCACTGGTTCTTCAGTGCAAACAACAGCAGAAGCTGCAATGTTGACTCGGCAATCGAAGAGACAGACAAGCGTGGTCCACACTCGCCAGAGTAGAGCCCGGGGTACTCGTTGTCACTCGGGAACAATGTCGGGTCTGGCAACATAAGTGACAGTCAAAGACACAACATGTTGGATGTGACAACGTCAGTCTAAAGACATGTTGTATGTTTCAACAACTTGTACGCACCCAGCTCCCAGCCGTCTGCCGCCATTTGCTTCACACGCTTGGCATCCTGGGAAAGCTTCAGCATCTCGTCTGGAGCAAGCTCGGTCCATCCGTCGTACGGGGACACGTCCGAGTCTACAGGGCCATTGTCTGCGGTCTCAATGTCCTCCTCGTCGCTCTCAAAGTCGACAACGACCTCGGCATCGTCTACCCACGGTTCACCGTCGCTCTCCTCACTCTCCGAGTTGGGGCACTCATAGTCCTGCGGCATGGTGTTAGTTATAATATTGACGTCATCGATCATGACCCCGTGCGACATGGGTGTCAGTCGAGTGGGTGCTGGTGGCTGGTCAAAGTCTTCATCATCGTCGTCCGTACGGCGGTGGCGGCTGCGATAAGTCGACGGCGATGGCGTGCTGTAGCGCATGCGCGCCAGCGCAGCCGCTGTCTCATTCCTTCCCTCTTTATCAGCGGCCACAATCGCGTCCCGCTGCCGAGCCATCGCGGCCGAGCGTGCGGAAGCTGCCGCCGTAGCAGCTGCTACACTTGTGGCCTTTGCATCCGCTCGCTTGCTCGGTTGCGTGGTGGCTTTTCGCTTGGCTGGTGCTTTGGGCGCTAATGGGGGTGAACTCGCCACCGCAGGAGCTGCAGCGCTCTGCGACAGTGCGTCAGGTGGTGGCGTTGATGGCGGCGCAGCAGGCGACGGCGTCATGAGCGCCTCGTTGTCTGCAGCAGGTGGTGGAAAGCCAGGAGCTAACGCGATTGGCACAGCTGCTGCAGGCGCAGTTATAGCAGGAGTTGGCGCAGCCGGCATTGCTGCTGCAGGAGTTGACGCGGCAGGAGCTGCTGCATCTGGTACCGCTGCGGCAGCGATTCTATCACTCGTCTTCTTCTTACTCACCTTCGCCCCCTTCTTCCCCTTCGTGTCAGTCGCTTGCTTGCCACTCGCCTTCTTGCCACTCGCCTTCTTGGTGCTGTCTGTGGCAGCGCGTGTCTGCGCCGCCATGTCTAACTCACGTGCAACTTGTGCTCCACGTCTAGATTCGCGTTGTGGGGTCCCACCGTTCTGATCTCCTCTCGCCTCGCTGCAACGAGACTCAGTCGTTCGGCAACTGGCAGACCAGAGAGGGAGGCGACGTACTCCTGGAACTCACGCATCGTTTGGCTTGTGCGGCGGGGATTCGAGCTCATTGTCGTGAACTGTCCAGTTCAAAAGTGAGAGGAGAAGCAGTCCCTAGCGATCATTTGTGTGCCTGTTGCTCCCCTGCAAGAATGATTGCCTGTTGAGCTTTTTCTTTTGCCAGTCCCACAGTGAATCGGCTTTGTACAGATTTCTACCTAACCCTGTGCGTAGGAGGAGAAAACGATCTGTGGCTTTTCTGTGCAAAATCGATTTTGACTTGAAAATTGTATCGAAAAAGTTGTTCCGAGCCATTTCTATTGTAACATGTTGTACCAACAACATGTTCTTTTCAAACATGCTGTCAGATACAACATTGGTACCTGGGGGGTTGAAGCGGGCTATTCAAACACGTAGTATAAATTGTGAATTCACATGTCGTACGTACAACATGTCAACTTTTTGGGTTTTGATTTTCGAGGGGTCCGGGGAATGGGGGGTTAATGAGCAAAACAATAAAGAAATCAGGTTTGAGCAAAAAATTAGTGAGAGAAACTCTCGCTGATTTTTTACTCATACTTATCAGCTCAAGAGTGGTTCAAAACTTCTCTGGATAGGTTGGTTTCAGACAATTAATTGTGGTCATTTCCGTAAATATGTCATGGTATGCGTACGATTCTACGCAACAATCGTTTCGTAACTTACCAGTCAGTGTCCACGAAAGGGTACAGAAATTCTGCATTTTCGGAAGCCAAGCTCGGAGCTGATTTCTGTAACAGAAGACCACACACACATTAAGGTGAAAGTTGCCCGCAATTTTGGGGGTCATTTCCGTCTTCTTGGTTGACATTAACTGTCACCTTGCATTCCTTTTTGCCCGACGTGCATGTGTCCGTATTCACAACCACAGCACGTCGTTAAAAACCGACGTGCTCATTGGTGTAAAACACCAATCCCCATAACTCAGTTATCGCCACATGTAACCCCGTTACACCCCTCCCCACACACACACTAAGCCGAGAGTTGCTCGCAACTTTGGGAATCATTTCCCGTCTTCTTGATTGACATTAACTGTCACCTTGAGCAATGCTCGCGACGTGGTGCGGAGGCGTTGCGCAGGAACTACAGTTGGCGCGCTTTTATTTCAAAAACGATCAAGGCAACGACGTCAGCGTTCAAGCGACAACATGGTCAAGAGACCCGAGAGCAAGAGCTCTGGCTCCAAAGCGTCTGCGTCCAAAGACGCGATTTGTAAGTCTTCTCGCCCAAAGGAACTGGCGGCACAGCTCGCGGGTGTTTCGAGCGTGTACTAGGGTGTCGCTGACACGCCGCTGGAAACGCTCGCCAAGGTTGTGGTTGACGGGTTTGCTGTCACCGCGAAGCGGAACCCGTTGGTTCAGCAGCACCACAATGTGGTGGGGTTGACGACCTCGCGCAATGTGTTTGCACTCTGCAAGATGGACAAATCATGGTGTACGCTGACGCCGAATCTGTGTGATTGTTCGCGGCGACGTCAAAAGAGCCGTGCGTGCTTGCCGCACTGCGCAAGAACGCTGCTGCCAAACCGGCTGTTGTGACTATAACAAGTGCTGTGCGCTCGCCTGTGGCGGGCGACGCGGAGAGCACAGTGGTTGTGAAAGCGCACGAGAACACTTCAGAAGACCCAGCAAGCTTTGCTGTGGCAGAGCTGCCAACGCAGCCACTGCAGGTGCAGCGGGTGTGACTCGCGCAGTGGTCATAGACCCGGTGGCGGCTGGCTGTGATACTGTGGGATCCACTGGTGTCCCGGACAGTCAGAAGACCGTGAACGATCACCGCAAGCCAACGGTGGTGGGTGCTGCCAGCACGACGGCCGAAGACTCAGCGGCGGCTGTCCGTGGCGCAGTGGGTACGGCCTACGTTAAGAGCACGCAGAAGACCGCGAAAGACCAGCGGTTGCCAGCGGCGGCGGGTGCTACGAGCACGCCTGCATTGGTTGGTGATGCTACCGTTGAAGCCAGCCGTTCTCGGCGTGTGTCCGAGGACAACGTTCTTACGAACGGGTCGCCATCAATTTGGGCGACTGAGTCTGCTCCAGAGCTTGGATCCACAGTCGCTCCCGACTTTCGCGTTTCGCGCTCAGCGTGTCCCTCCCCGGGCAAAGTCGTGATGGCGTATGACGTTGTGGCCGGACAGCTCTGGGCTCAGCGAGCTTGTGGGCTACGCGGTCAGGAACGACGAGTCGCATCTTCCTCCCTCCATCGCGAGCGACAAACACATCGCTCCAGTCGCTCCCAGCGACTCAGTCGAAGCTGTCAGATGGGTCAGAATGTCAGCTAAGATGGAGGGTGAGATTTATGGTCCATGGCGGCAACTTCTCATTCGTTGGAGACTCTCCTGTCGAAAGCGACATGGGCCAAGAGCGCACTTGGCGGTTTCAGTTCGCCAAGGTGGTTGCACTCACCCACAACCTTCGTCGTGTGCTCGACGCGAAGCACCACACACTTGGCTCGCCGCCATTGAGCTTCACTCAAGTGGCAGTATCGGCTACGCAGCGACTGACTGGTGAGTATGGCACGGGGTTGCCAAGCCCTCGCGTCACACGTCTATTTGAGATAGCGCTCCTGCAAAAGGCCCGGCCTCTGTGGGTTCGCCTACGGTCGTTGGTGTGGCTGCTGGCGGTGCTGGCGGTCAAACTCTGTGATTAAGCCAGGCGCATCTGCCAGCAGCGACTCCTGGTACTCCCACCAGTTTTTTAGTGCGGGTATCCCCGCCGCTTCGTCAGCAGCTCCGAGCGGCCGCTGACAGTCCGTCGCTTGCATGTACGTGATTTGTGTGCGCTACAGTAGCACATGTGGAAGCGTCTACCTCTGCAACGGGGTCACCACACACACTCAATGCTCCTAGTTTTAACCAGGAGTGTCCCTATTTGGACACCTTCAGGGTTTTCTACCTTTTTAGCGGATATTCTCCCATTGGCTGAAGGGAGCGTCTGTTTAGCCAATCAGGAGATTCAACTAGTGAGTGGTTGCAAGGCAGCCTTAGTTTCCGTTCGTTTTACCATCATTTAGAAACCAAAACATAATAAAAGACACAGTTGAAAAAGCACGCTTCCACATAAGTCCACGTAGAAACCAGTCACGCCCCGTGACACCTGGTAGCACTTCGTAGTCCATCCAGCACCATGAACCACGTGCCGATCGAGAATGTCGGCGGCCGGTCGCTCAGCCATGCTGACTTCCCCACTTGGCAACCTTCGAGTGGGAGGCGCTGCGCCGCCTTGTGGAATCATCCGGCATCGCAGTGGTCGCGGCGGTGCTATCTGCGACGCCAGAGACGCAGCAGAGGGCAATCAACGAAGAGTTCGTGACGCGCGAGCTCACCGACGCGCGTCAGCGATTGACAACTCCCACGCAACCCAAGAACGAGATCGTCAAGCTCGATGTGTCGGGCTACAGCAGCGAAGAACTCCATCGGCCGGCGCTCAACCGATGGCTGTGCGAGGTGGGCATCGCCATCTCCGCGCGCTGGCTCTCTAGTGATCAAGCCCGCACCCACTACCTGCTGCCCAAGCTCGACGGCAATTCCAAGGAGTAGGCCCTTGGCAAGCTCGCCGCCGACGCCAAATTCTTCTGACCCTAGAGTCCCTCAAAAGTGACCTGCAGCTGGTGTTCGAGCCGACGCAGAATGAGAACCAACGCCGCGCAGTATTCCTCACGCTGTGTCAAGGCCGTTCTACCACGCTCGACTACATCCCGCGCACGGGAAACCACGCGTCGTGCGTGGTCGAGAACTCGATCGACATGGCCACTCAAGTTTTGTATTCGTCGCCAAGATGAATTCCGGGCACCAGCACCTCTACCTCACTTTCAAACCACCCGCTACCCTCGAAGAGGCTATACCGTTGATCTTCGAAGAGATTACAGCATCAACGTATCGCGCCACCGCGCGTTTGAGTCACGCGTGTAAGAGGAACCCGTCCCGATGGAGATCTCCGCGATCGGGCGAACCGCGCCATCGCAGCACGGCGGGTTCTCGGGTGGACGCGGCGGTCGTGGCGGTCGAGGCGATCGTGGCGGGAACACCGCGGTGAGGCAGCTGACTTGCTACCGCTGACGCAAGACCGGATACCGTGCGACTGAGTGTTGCGCTCCTGCCCTGGTCGCCGCCGCACTCGACGCCCACGACGACCAACCCGATGAGTTCGGGTCGTCGATAAATATGCACTCCCAGCAGGCGCGAGGCGACCTACTGTGCTGATTGGGCGGAATGTTCCTCCGGTGGCGAGGACTTCCGCCATCCCCGCTGCGCTCCACGCGCAGCTCAATGCCACAACCTCCAGCACCCACAAGCGATTAATCGTTCTCAGTGTGCGCGTCGCGGGTGCGCGACGGCCTTTGCGCGCACTGCTAGACCCCGGCGCAACGAACACCTTCGTGCGCGCGGAAAGCCTCTCTCTCCTTCCCTCGCGGGTCCAAGTCCGCGAGCAAGCCGGCGAGATGGTCATCATGTACGGTGAGCCGCGGTCGATGTCGCGGCGCTAGTTCACCTTCGGGTGTGAGTTCGACGACTTCAAGAGCAGTGATGGGTTCATTGTCGCCGAGCCGAGCGGATCATTCGACTGCGTCGTCAGCATGCCATGGGCCGCGCGCCTCCGGCCGGACGTTGATTGGTTAAACAGCACTATGCAACAGCGCGGCACTTGCGTCGCTAAATGGCGAGCAAGTGGCCGCACGCCGCAGTCGTGGACCCCGTGCCCGTAGCCCTGCAGCACCGACAAGCGAGCGACGGCCCTTCGTGTGTTGCTTGCCACCATGCAGCGTGCGCCTCCTCGGTCGAGAACGAGCTCCCGAGTAATGAGATAGTGCAGGAGCAGTGGCTTCTTGCTGGCCGTGGTCGAGCGAAACCTCCCGCGGCAATTGAGTTCCAGTCGGCGCAGCGGCGACCGACGGCAAGCACGTCGGTATTGGCCCGAGCCTCGTCTGCGTGTGTGGGGACAAGAGCTTTGGAGCAGAGGCGACCAACGCCGCGCGCGCTGGTAATCGCGGAGCCTGGGACAGCACGCGAAAACGAGAAGGTGCCGGTGCCGCGCCAACCGACGAGAAGCGCGTCGGTGACGGTTCAGCCCACGACTGCGAGCGTTGGTGCGCAGACGAGGGCAAAAGCGGAAGTGTTCACTTCGCCGCAAACTGCCACTCGCGGCCGAATGCCTCCCGTCGCTACGAAAGCAATCACGCAAACCCGCGGCGCAGCTGCTCCATCGTCGAATCGCGAACCCACGCTGACTCCAGCGTCGGTCGTCCAGGCGTGAAAGACCGATCCGGTTCCTGTATACGAGACTATCTGCGTCATGAGTCCGACTGGTTCCGGCACGACCTGCCGGAGCATGAAGGTCGAGAGTCCACCACGGTCCGCCACCGCCATCACGCAGCTCCCCGAGATGACATGGGGCGGGATGCTGCGTGACCTCAAACAAGGCGAAATCCAGCAGCTGTGTCTGCTGGTTGGCGAGCCACAAGATGATGAGTCTCTGCACGCCATCAGCGAACGTCCTGATGGCGCTGAACCGACATCAGCCCGTGAGGAGTGCTTCGCAGCGCAATCATGGGACGAAGCCGGATCGTCAGGCAGTCCCGTTCTCGCACTCGCGCGCGAGTATGCCGACATCTTCCCTGACAAGCTGCACGCGAGCGTTCCGGCCGATCGCGGGGTCCGGCACGAGATCGACCTCGTACCCGGAACGAAGTACTGCGTGAAGCGACAGTGGCCACTCCCGAAGGAACAGGTCGAGGCGATCGACGCCTTCTTCGAGAGCCGACGCACCGCTGGTCACGCCCTCGAGTCAACGTCGCCGCGCTCTAGCCCGACCTTCTGCGTCAGTAAAGCGACGGGCGGATGGCGCATCGTCTACGCGTTCAACAAGCTGACCGAGGCGACCATTCCCGCGCAGACGCCCATCCTTCGCAAGGACATGGTGTTGAACACCTAGGCCGGCAGCACGATCTACAGCGCCATCGACATCAGCGATGGCTTCTATCAGACCTTGACGCGCCTGTGCGACGTCCTGCATACTGCCGTGAGTACCCCCAGCGGCATGCTGTAGGAGTCGCTCGTGATGCCTCAGGGTCTCAAGAACGCCGCAGCGACGATCAACCGGAAAGTGCCTCAGGTTCTTCGGCACCTGCGCGACTTCGCGCTGAGCTACTTTGACGACATCTTCGTGCACAGTCGTGCCACTGACGGTCACTCCGACTTTGACGTCCACCACACTCATCTTCGCGAGGTCTTCGAAGTGATGCGCAAGCACACGCTCTACGCGAACCTGAAGCAGTGCATCTTCTTCGTTATGAGATCCCAGGCCTCGGCTGCTACGTCAGCGTGGACGCCGGCCGCGCTGATCCCGAGAAGATCGCGGCAATCGTGGCGTGGCCAGTCCCCTGCCATCAGAAAGACCTCCACCAGTGGTTTGGCCTTGCGAAATACCTCCATTACTACGCGAAGGACTTCGCGGTGGTCGTCCATCCCCTCTCGCAGTTACTCAAGAAGGATGTGTCGTGGAAGTGGCGCGAAGCAGCCGGAGGCGGCGTTCCTGAGGTCAAGCGATGGCTGTCGACCGCGCCGGTGCTTGCCTCGGCGGGGCGTTCCGAGGCTTTCCACGTCGTCTGCGACGCGAGCGACTTTGCCATCGATTGTGCGCTGATGCAGGTCGATGGCGACGGCCGCAAGCGCGTGGTGAGCTTTCAATCGCGGCAACCCAAGCCCGCCGAGCGCAACTACTCCGTCCATGACAAGGAACTGCTTGCGATACGATACGGGCTTGTGAAGTTCCGCGTATATTTGCTTGGTGAGATGGCCTTTGCGATCTACATGGATCACGCGCCGCTGCGTACGGTCACTAAGTCGCCTCACTTGAGCCAGCGGATGGCTCGCTGGCTGCCCTTCTTCGCGGATTACCACTTCGTCGTCTTGTACAAGCCAGGCAAGACGAACATTGTCGCCGACGCGCTGTCGCGCCAGCCAGATTACGATCCTCGTCCCGACTCTGCCCGCCACCTCGCCGACGACGGCGAGGAAGACGGAGAATGTTACGCGTGCGTGGCCGACGGTGTGAACGCCGCCACGGTTGCAGCTGTGAGCCCTCTGGGCGAGCTCGTCGCAGCGGGATATACGGATGACGCGTTCTGCTCCGGAATGCTCAAGTGCCTCGCCGCCCTCTTTCGAAGGTCCTGGCGGAGCTTCTGGCGAAAGCCCGATCGCAAGTCCAGCGATACCCCGTCGACGGTGGCTTGATCCGGTACGAGAACGATCACCATACGACAGCCAAGTCGTAGTCCCGGTCGACGACGTTCTCCGCGCGCAGATTCTGCGCGAGTTTCACGACACCTCCAACGGTGGGCATCTTGGCCGCGAGAAGACGTACACTTCGCTCGCTTGCGACTTCAACTGGCCCCGCTTGTATAAGTGGGTTTGCAAGTGGGTGAGATCGTGCGAGACGTGTCAGCGGGTCAAGCCTGCGGCGTCAGCGCATGCGCCGCTTTGATCGCTGCCAGTCGCCGAGTCGCTGTGGCACTCGGTGAGTTCGGACTTTGGCTTCGGACTGCCGCCGGACGACCACGACTGCACGGTCATCCTCGCGGTGGTAGACCGATTCTGCGAGATGACACACCTTCCAGCCGTGACGTCGACCATCGCGGCAGAAGAGTCTGTTGCAGTGTCCCTCGATGTCGTGTACTGTCACCACAGTCTCCCATCGTCGATCGTCTCTGATCGCGACCCGCGGTACACCGCAGCGTTTCGGCAAGAGATCTTCCGACTCCTTAGCATGCGGCTGATGATGTCGGGCGCCTTCCATCCCGAGACGGAGGGGCAGATGGAACGTGCCAATCGCGTTGTCGAAGACGTTCTCCGAGGCTACTCAACCTCATTCACATCATGGAGCAAGATGCTCCCCATGGTCGAGTTCGTAATCAATAACACGGTGCACTCGTCCACCGAGTTGACGACGTTCTTTGTGAGCCACGCGAGTCACCCGCGCATGCATCCCGTTCTTAGCTTTGACGCGGAGACACCTGGCGCATCAGAAGTCGCCCAGTCGCACTCGCAAACCACCGATGCACCGGCGGTACACGACAGCAACTCGCGACCCATCACAACCGCCGGTTCTCGTGTCGACCAGTGACCCACCGGCGGACACCTCCCCAGCTAATGGTTCGCTGCCGTCATATGCTCCCGCAACGACTCCGCACCGCGGTCACTCAACGTTGAACGTCGACCTCCCGAAGAGTGTGTCTATCCGCCCGATGTCGTGTCTCTGGCGGTCCAGCATGCCCCAATCTCGTCTACTGTGAGCGCAGCGACAACCCGCGCTGCGACGCGACGTGGGACGCTTGATGATGCTTTCAGCCCGACCTCGATGCTGTCGCCGTGCAATCAACACGTTCGTCCCCCGATCATGACTCCCGCTGAGCTGTGTCTTTCGCGGCTAGCCGGAGTGCGTCTCCCCCCAGCCGACGACGCCACGGTGGGACCAAGCTTGACGGTACAGCGAACGCCGTCATCTCCCTCGCTGCAGACGCCAGGGCTCAGTGCTATTCTTGACCACCGAGAAGCAATTTCTCGGTTCATACAAGACGCTATTGCAAGTTCGGGTGACAAACAAAAACGAGCAGTCGACGTAAGAGGGCGGCGAAACCACGATAGGTTCGTGGTCGGCGACAAGGTGCACATTACGACAAGCGGTATTCAAGCCGCGTCAGTCACCAACCTTGGAGCGAACAAATTTTCGCCAAGGTACATAGGTCCGTCCACAGTGACGAATACACACTTGATATTCCGACCAACATGCGACTGCACCCGACTTCTACGTCGGGCGACTCAACACCTACTACGATTCGGAGATACCGAGTGACGACTACGTGCCGCGGGCACAAGCCGCGGCGACCACTCCCACCACTACTTGCGCTGCGTCAGCGAGCTCGTCGAAGGGCGCCCGGCCTTGTACGCCTGGTTGTCGGCGCGCAGCGCCTTGTTCGCCTGTTCGATGCTCGTCATCCGCTTCTAAGTGCCGGAAGCAGGTCATCGTGCTCATCCCCGCGAATCGACTCGTCGCGGGCGGTCTCGAGAGCGCGGCGCGCGTCGAACATCGCCCACTTCAGCTGCTTCCCCACGGGCTTCTGCCCCGTCGGGTCCGTCTTTGTTGTCGGCTCGCCCACCGGAACGGCGCCTGCGGCTGCAGGTTCGGGAACAGCATTCATCCGTGACCCGCCTCCCCCGCTTGTGGATAGCGAGGGCCGTCCACGTTGGGTCGTGGATCGGATTGTCGACAACCGTGACGTCTCCCTGCCAGTCGCCGTAATCAACCCCGTGTTGCACCCACGCACGGGAGTATCGCGTCCGCTGGATCGGCTATCTTCCCACGGAGGATACGTGGGAGCCCAGCCAAGTCTCCTCGCTGACGTCCCTGACGTGGTGACACCATACGAGACTGCCGCGCTGGCTGCGACGCGTGGCGTGGAGACATCGAGCTCGACCAGGAACAAGAACGCGAACGCGAACACACCCAGTACTCACGCGAGCGACCGCGGGAACACGAATGCTGCCGTCGGTACGAGATCGCGAGCGAGAGCGTCCTTGCGATTGACGCATGTCTTGACGGTCTGGTGAGCGTGACTCGGAGCGAAAAGGTTTCCGGCGGTGGGGCTCGTAAGCCGCGCGCGGCGCCGCTGCTTCATCGAGTACCGAAAGCGGCCGATTCGGTGTTCATAGTCGGGAGACAATGGCGCCTCGACAAGCACTCACGCCAGCCCAGAAGTGTCGGCCGCGAGACGCTTCCGCCGTGTCAGGAGTCGCATCCACAGTAGAAGTGCGGGAAGCAGCACGGTCGCTCCGCCTTCCACACCAGTGTGCACAGCTGCTCAGCATGCTCCTCCGTCCCATGCCGCGGCGGTGCCCCTCGCGGCTCTCGATGCCTCCACGTACGTTCGGGCCTGAGTTCCAGCGCGTCACGAACGCGGTCAACGACCCATCGAGATCGTGCAGCGTCACACCGAAGCAGCACTCGGTGGGCTTGTCCCTCGCACGACGGAGACGGTGCCACATGTCAGCAAGCTCAGCGTCGCCAGGCGAGTTGGTCATGCTGACTGGAGTCACACAACGGCCAGCATCGTAGCGTCTCGTCGTATCGCGACATCGGATCGCGGCCGGCCTGCGAATTGGAGAATGGCCAAGTAACGCCGCCACTCCGCCGCCGTCCCCGTTCCAGCGACGGCATCTGCACTGCCAGTTTCGCCGCACTCTCGGTTGTGCCACCGGTGCTCTGCCGGTTGCACCGTTGCCGCGCTGATCAAGCTGCTGCTGTGCTGTATGGCGCCGCCGCTGTCTTTGCGCGACGGCAAATGACCACACGCGTGCGCCGCGTGTTTTCTCTCTGAGAGAGAGGGATGTTCTTTCCTGTATCTTAGCACTATGCATTTTTCAAATTAGCGTCCGTTGGCGCTATTTTGTGGGGGGTGGTGTAACGGGGTCAGCGTAAACACCCGAGTAAGTACGCTCCTAGTTTTAACCAGGAGTGTCCCTTTTCGGACACCTTCAGGGTGTTCTACCTTTTTAGCGGATATTCTCCCATTGGCTGAAGGGAGCGCCCTTTTAGCTAATCAGAAGATTCAATTAGTAAGTGGCTGCGAGGCAGCCTTAGTTTCCTTTCGTTTCATCATCATTTAAAAACCAAAACATAATAAAAGACACAGTTG
>JAASGD010000627.1:0-18821 GCA_023334115.1 Globisporangium megalacanthum
ACGGCACGTCTTTCGTCACCATCTCGAGCACACACATGCCGAACGCGTAAATGTCGACTTTCTCGTCGTAACTCTCGTCGTAGAGCTCGGGGGCCATGAACTCGGGCGTCCCGAGCACGCTCTGAGCGACTTTCTTGTGCACTGCAAGCTGCGTCGAGAGCCCGAGGTCGCCAATGCGCAAGTCGCCCGTGTTGCCGTTGATAAAGATGTTGTCGCACTTCAAGTCGCGGTGGATCACCGGTGGGTTCTGGTTGTGGAGGTAGTGGAGCCCTTCGAGGATCTGGATGCACCAGCGCTTGATGATTTTCCACTTGACAAACTGCACGCGCTTAATGTACGACTTGAGCGTCCCGGACGTCATAATCTCGGTAATGAACACGACCTGATTCTTCTCTTTTGAGAACCACGAACCGTAAAAGTTGATAATGTTCTTGTGCTCGAGCTTCTGGAGCAGCTGGACTTCTTGGATGATGCGTGTCTTCTCGGCGCCGGGGAGCACGCCAATGTCGATGGCGTTCCACGCGACGTCAATGCCTTGGTCTGTGTCATACGCTTTGTACACGGTCTTGTACGCGCCGCTGCCGAGCTTGATGTCGAAGCGGATGTAGCGCCCACGCGGCGAGTGCTCCATTGGGCGGTCGCCCTCGTCGCGCTTGTACACGCCTTCTTCGTCCATCACAGCGTCGCGGTTGTGGTTGCGGTTGCGACTGCTTCTTCTCGGTTCAGCCGCGAGTCAGGCCACGCACAGCGCACTCAGTGCACGCGCCGTTCACTCACTCGCTCTCTCGCTCTCTCGCCTCGCTCAGGCAGTCGGCTCTCTGCGACAGTGAGCAGCCAGCAGCCAGCAGGGAGGGCACGACTGGGAAAAGGGTGTGGACGGGACGACTGGAGACGTGCAGACGCCGGGGGAAGACGCACTCGCGAGGGAGGCAGACGCGCGGGGCGGCGGACGCACAAGTGCGGCGAGCGGCGCTGCTGTGTTTGGTTTTCGGGCTTTTTGGCTCGGCGAACGAGGCGAAGGAGGCAAAGGCGGCAGCGAGCAAGAGCACAATTGTGTCCCGAGTGTCCCGCGGTACACAGAGAAAACGGGTGGAACGGGCTTTCTGGCGCCACACGACATTTTACACACCACGGGTTTCTTTCCGCATACAAAACCAAGTCAAAAGCAAACCTTTCTTTCTTCATCATCGTTTTCAAGAGTGAGTGTTCGCGGGCCGCCCGTTCCAAGCAAAATGGGAATGGTCCATCTCCACTTGACAAATCGTACTTGAGCGGATTTGCGTTCTCGCAGAGAAAGAATCGATTCCTTTCTTTTCCTCACGCTTGCATTTTGATAATGGACATCCTCAACTCCCCAACGCCGCACGCGTCACCTGCGCGCACTGCCACTCGCATAACTAACAATGGCCTTCGAGTGGCGCACACAGCAGCCGAGACGCTGCGCCCACTTCGCGCAGCTCGGCACTGCGCACCGAGTGCCACCGCCATGGGACCGACATCGGCCCCTCGAAATCGCCCCCTTTGAGCAGCCCGCGTGCTGACAGCGTGCGCCGCCGCCATGCGACTTGCAGAAGCCGCGCGACTGCACGGGCCGGCAGCAGCCGTTCACGCCGCAGATTTTCAGTCCCTTGTGCACGACGCACTTTTCCATCTCTGGCGCCGCCACCAGCCGAACGCACCCAGCCACTGCACAGGAAGAGGCAGATAACGCAGAGCGTTGCTCCGTCGCTCCTGCCGCTTCCGTGCCTCTCTTGAGGTTGGTTGACGCTGTCGTTGGCGGCGTCACGCTATCCCGCACAGCTGTGTGTCCTTGTATAATGGTGGATAGTGATGACGCTGGCGGCAACGCGAGGGCTTCTTCTTGGAAGAGTTCCACCGTCCTCTTGCTTGCGGTGCACTCGTAGCGCTGTCGTTTAGACGCCACTCGAGCGGCTCGTGGGTCGATCTGCGATGACGCCGACTGGTTTGGTCGCGTGTGTTGTACATTGGCGCTAGGGACACACCACGGTCCAGTCGCAATGTGCTGGAGCTTGGCGACGATGGGCGAGAGGTGCGGCGAGATGGTCGCGGGTCCTGTGCCTTTGGTTGCTGTCAGTTTCAATGCGGTCGCTGGTCGGACAGAGAACGACGCAGTCGGCTGCGGCGTGCAGAGTCCGTCGCCGCCCATTGCAGTGTTGTCCAGAAGAAGACTGGAGGAGGTGCGGTCGATCGAGACGCTGAGGTGGGCAGCGCTCTGTTGCAGCGGGTGCTGTGAGCCGAGCAACACGAGACTAGCGGCTGCGACTGCCGCACCGTCGGTCTGCTGCTGCGTCAGTGGCGCAGGGTTAAGCAGCTCGCGCACGTTCATTGCGCCTTACGCTGCGTGTGAGAAAGACAATGCGCACGGCGTCGTCTTCGTTCGTCTTTGCCGTTGAGTGAGTGGGCGAATGGCGCAAGAGCGTGCATGCTCGCGAGCGAAGACGCGGTGCGAATCGACCGAGATTCACGAGTCGTCACACATTTTTGGCTTCATGCTCCGCAAGTGAGTAAAAGACTTGGGACCTGTGACGACGAGGTGCTGGCGACGCAGGGAGCCTACCAGCGGCGTCGCTGAAGATTCAAAGATGCGTCTTTTATTACAGGACGCATCTCCGAATTCGTACTTTAGATAGCGTGCATCACAGACCCTGAGTTCAATCCTCAGATGCCATGGCGGAGGTTCGCGTGCGAAGAGCTGCCAACAGCTCCTTGGAAGCTCTCGGGCTGCACTTGAGCAACCGCCCCGCATGCCACTTCACACTGCCCACGAGATTAAGAGAGCTACCAGCTTGACGCTTCGAAGCCTCCCAACTACGAGACGCGACCTTCGTGCATGGATGTCGTGTAAGCTTCGTGCATTGTCTCGATCGATCGCATCCCAACTCCACTGCATCGCTCGTTCTCTCTCTCTCTCTCCACTGTCACCCTCTCGACAGCAACTCCATGCTCCTCCTACCCGCACACCTCCACGAGCTGGGAGACACTCCTGGAATCACCACCTCCCCCCTTTGCTTCTACTTGGACTCTTCGCTGCTCTGGCGCCAGTGGTCCACAAGCGACTTGAAGATGCCATCCGCCTTCTTCTGGAGCTCTGCGGGCGGACCAAACTCGGCCACGGTGCCCTTCTCCATCACGAGGATGCGGTCCGCGTCCAAGATCGTGTTGATGCGGTGCGCAATCGTGAGGCACGTGCAGTCCCGGAACTCTTCGCGGATGCTCTGCTGGATCTTCCGGTCCGTCTCCGTGTCGATCGACGCGGTCGCTTCGTCCATCAAGATCACTTTCGAGCGCTTCAGCAGCGCGCGTGCAATCGAGAGAAGCTGGCGCTCGCCCACGCTAAAGTTCGAGCCCTTCTCGTCCACTGAGTCGTCGAGCGACGTGACCGCCTTGTCCAGCTGCGCACGCTTCACGGACGTCCAGAGCTGCGCGTCCGAGAACTGGTTGAACGGGTCCAAGTTCGACCGCACCGAGCCCGAGAAGAGCACGGGGTCCTGGGGGATGATCGCAATCTTCCCACGCAAGTCGTGCAGCCCAATCTTGCTAATGTCGACACCATCGATTGTGATGCTGCCTGCATCGAGCTCCGTGAGCCGCATGAGCGCGACAATGAGGCTGCTCTTCCCAGCGCCAGTACGACCGACAATGCCAACCTTCTCTTGTGCGCGCACAGCGAACGTGAGGCCGCGCAGCACACGCGGAAGCCCGGGACGGTAGCGCAGACTCACGTGGTTGAAACTGATCGCGCCGCTCGTTGGCCAGTCCGCGCTCGGCTTCTGGTCCGCACGGCTCTCGAGCGCGCCTTCAGTCTCCATCTCCGAGTACGTCTTAATGCGCTCGACCGACACCATCTGCGTCTGGAGCTGGCTGACCATACGCACGGTCCAGTTCAGTGATTGCGTCACGCTGAACGCGTACGTGAGCGAAACACCGACGAGTCCAGCGAACGTTGTGCCTTGTGTGCCGCTCGAACCGTGCGCAAGGACCGCCGCAAGCGCGGCCCCCGATGCGATCACAGTCCCGACAAATTCGAGGCGAAGAGCGAGCCAGCAGTTCACGGAGAAGTTGAGGAAGTACGCGCGCTGGTTCCGGTCGAGCAGCGACTGGTTTCGTCCGACAAAGTTGCGCTCGACGCCGTACGCACGGATCGTCGCGAGCCCGTCGAGTGTCTCTGAGAGCAGCGCAAAGATCGGCGAGCGGGAGATCGAGTCGAGACGCTGGAGCTCGCGCGACGTCTTGATAAAGTACCGTTGCGATACGTAGTAGCTCACGAGCACGGGCAGGAGGATCACCATGAAGCCCGGCGTGATGTACGACACGGTCGCGAGCGTGACGAGCACGCTGATGAGCGTGCTCAAGAAGCCGTTCCACGTCGACGGGATGCTCTCGTCGACCGTGTACACGTCCTTCGACAGGCGGTTCACGATACGGCCGAGCGGCGTCGTGTCAAAGAACGAGATCGGTGCACGCAGGACGCGCGACAGCAGCTCGTTGAACAGCAAGCGACTCGCGTGCAGCGAGCCGAGGTACAGCAGCAGCACGCGCACAAACATCGCGACTGCGGCGACCGCGTTCAGCGCCATGTACACATACACGTAGTACATCTGCGAGTCCGGGTACTTCTGCGCTTGCTCGGACCAGTACGAGATCCAGAGCGTCGCGAGCAGCGTCACGCCCTGCGCTGCGACAAAGCCCAGCACAACGAGCAGACCAGCAAACATGCCGCCGAACGCTGCGATCCATGCGCGGTACACGGACCACGACACATCGCCGACTGACCGGTCCTCGTCGACCATCAGCTGCTCGTTGTTCCCGTACTCGCCGCGGCTGTCGTTGCTGTGCACAGACGACGTGCGCGACACGCGCGAGTTTCGTCGGGAGGTCGGCGAGTCGTCGCTGTCGCTGTCGCTCTCCGCGTCCGAGTGCGACTCGGCGCCGCTCTCCTCTTCCTTGTCGCTCTCGCTGTAGTTGAGCATCATCTGTGCGAGCACGCCCTTCTTCGCAATCACGTTCTTGTACGGACCGCTCTCAACGATCTTCCCGCCAGCGAGCACCACAATGTTGTCGCACTGGTTGAGGAAGCTCAGTGAGTGCGTCACGAGGATCACGAGCTTCTTCGCAAGCGCTTTCTTGATGCAGTGGGCAAAGATGTCGCTGCCAACGTGGCTGTCGACAGCTGAGAGCACATCGTCGAGCAAGTAAATGTCCGCGTCCTGGTACACTGCGCGTGCGATCGCAACGCGCGTGCGCTGGCCGCCACTGAGGTTGATCCCCTTCTCGCCAATCTCTGTCCGGTCGCCGCCTGGGAGGATCGCGAGGTCTTTCTTCAAGCAGCTCACTCGCACGGCGTGTTCGTACCGCGCTGCGTCAAACGGGAGCCCAAACGTAATGTTCTCGCGCACAGTCGCGTTCTGGATGAACGGCTGCTGCGAGACGTACGCGACGGAGCCACGGAGCGCGACGTCTCCGCGCGTGAGCCGCGCATCGCCCAAGATACCGCTCAAGAACGTCGACTTGCCGCTGCCGACTGGTCCGACAATCGCGTGGAGCTGGCCCGACTTGGCGCTGAACGAGATGTTGCGGAGCGTCAGCGCACTCTCCGCAGCTGCGGACTCGAGCGCTGTCTTGTCCGCGTCGTCACTCTTGCTGCTCACTGGTGCGACACCGTCCCACTTGAAGTCGGCGTTCTGCACACGCACGCCAACGTCTTTGAGGTCGCCTTCCCCAACGCGGACCCGCTCTTCAGCGAGGAAGAAGTTGCGCAGCCGCTCAAAGCTCACGCTCGCTTCAACAACGTTATTGATCACTTGCGGGAGCATGAAGAGCGGGAAGCGGAGGATGTTGAAAAGCGCGAGACTCGTGAGCGCCGTGCCGACGTCCAGCGTGTTGCCCAAGAGTACGTACGTGAGGAACGAGACGACTGTCACGAGCGCCGGGACGATCGAGAAGATCGTGTTCGACCCGGCTTGCGCAAACACGTACACGCGCAAGCGGCTGAGCTCGTCGTCACGGTACTTCATCACACGCTGCGCGAACGACGTTTCCCACGCCTTGAGCTTGATCACTTTGATGCCCGAGAGGACTTCGTGGCAGATCTTGATCCGGTCGTCTTTGACTGTCATGAGCCGCTTCTGGAGGCTCCGCATCGCGCGCGAGATGACCGCCATGAGCGGGATGAGGAGCACAATGACGGCAACGCCAGCGACGGTCGCGACGCCAATCTGCTGCCACAAGAGCACGCACGACACGACGATCTGGAACGCGGCGTACCAGATGCCGTGCAAGTACGGCGTGAGCTCTTGGAGCCGCTGGGCGTCGATCGACATGAGGTTCGTAATCTCGCCAGTCGTCTTTTGCTGCCGCGCAGCTGCAGAGAGCAGAAGGGACTTGTCAAAGACTGCAGTAACGACAGCGCTGCGCAGCTGCATGCCGGTTTCAAAGCAGTAGAAAAAGTACTGTCGGAGCGAGAACGACTGGATGACGCCCGAGACAAAGATGATGGCGGCGTATGTGAGCCCTTGCGAGAGCGGCGCATCGGGGTCGCTTAGGTACGCGATAATGTCTTTGATAATGATCGGACCGACGAACTGGAGCGAGTCGTGGATGAGCTTGAGGAAGCCTGCGACGACAAACTTCGCGCCAAACGCGCTGGCGAGCGCAGTCGCGAGGCTCGGCCGCGGCTTTGTCTTCTGGAGCGCCCACTTGGCAGCGAACCGCTGGGAAATCGCAGCCGCGCGGTTGTGCGGGTCGAGTTGGAAGAGGTCGTCGCTCTCGAGCGGCCGCTCGTTCCCGAGCTTCATGAGCGGCGTGATCCACGAAAAGAACACGGACGCGCAGAAGCCCGAGTACTGCGACGGATAGCGGTCGCCAAGGCCGTCGGCGTGCTCCCACGGCCCGTTCGCATGGCTGTCGTCGACGGCGCCGTGCTCAGCCAGTCGCTTGTACTCGCCCGCGAGCAGCGGCTTCTTCTCGCTGATTCCACTCGCCATCTCACGCGTGGGGACTCGGTCTAAGTGTTGCTGGACAACAACGGACTCGGGACAAGCAGCGCGTGCGGCCGAACGGGCGATTCCGAGAATGAGCGAGCACTTTCGTGGTCACCAGCGATCTGGAGTGTCCCGGCTTGCAACGGCGCAACAGCGGAGAGCCACTGCTTGGGTTGAAGTGATAACGGCTCTCTCAGCATACATTAACCAAGTCAAAGATTTTGGGGAGGGGTTTCACCGAGTTAAGTAACCGCCACAAATGCTATCTGACATGGTTCGAATTACTACAGCAGATATATATAGAATAAGTCGAATGCAAATGGAATTTAGAGGTGACAGCTAGATTTAATCAAGAGTGAAGATCTAATGATTACACAATCTATCGCGACAGCGGGAAACGGAAAGATGATTTGTTATTTACTCAGTCATTGTATGCTGCTTAGATTCCAATTCCTTCACAAAATGTGTAAATGTTGACGTTTTTCACAATTGAGGTGTCGCGAATCATTGTTTTTGAAGATTACGTAGTAAAATTCTGCTAAATTTCTGTTTTCAATTTGACATGCTTTTTTCAACTTGGTGTCTCGAATTGAGACTCTCGAAGAAGGCTGAGCTCCGTGTTCGCGAGCGAGGTCTTTGACCTCTTGGGGCTTTTCGCGACACCGCGTCGACATCGTGTCGTCCCTACCTCCGCTCTGCCTTACCGGAGCCTTTTGGCATCTTCTTGTTGCGCGCGTCTTCAATCTCCTTTGTCTTGTAGTAGTGCGGCGCGAGCTCCGTGAGCCACTCGGCCTTGATCGGAATCACGGACCGCATGTACTCCTTCGTCGTGAACGCGAGCTCGTGGTAGACGACCCAGCGCGGGACTTCCTCGAGCTTGATCAGACACGAACTCGGGTGGATGTACACCGAGTGCGCTTGCTTCACTGTCTTGTAATGCCCTGAACTGTCGAGCTTGGCCGTGTTGTAAAAGTAGCCGGCACAGATCGCTTTACGCACTGCTTCGTGGTCAGCGCGGTTGCTCGTGCGCTCGAGCTCGACGCGGTCGCAGAGGCCTTCGAGTTGCTCGCGCACGTCACGCGCAGTCTTGAGCGAGCGCATGATGACAAAGTTCTCGTACGTCCACTGTGTCGAGTAGTTTGTCTCGACCCATTGGTTGTATACGTTCATGAGCGCAATGTGGTCCCCACCACCGCCGCGAGCAAAGTTCAGCCGCGCATTGTCCGCGTGCACAGCTTTGTCTTTCGGGCGGTAGAAGATCGAGTTGTTCACGCTCAGCATCGCGCACACAGTCATGACTTCTTCCGAGCACCCAAACTTCTCGGACGCAACGAGCGCTTTCGCCATCATTGGGTCGAGCGGGAACTCGGCCATGCGCCGGCCGAGCTTCGTCAGCTCACCGCGGTCGTTCAGTGCGCCGAGCGCGTAGAGCTGCTCGAGCGACCGGATCAGCGCTTTCTCAGGCGGTGGGTCCATAAAGTCAAAGTTGAGCAAGTCGTTCACACCGAGCGATTTCATGAGCAGCACAACGCTGCCGAGGTTCGTGCGCTGGATCTCGGGCACTGTGTTCTCGTCCAGCTCGTTCTTGTACGACCATGCAGTGTAGAGCCGAAAGCACTTGCCAGGCGCTGTGCGTCCAGCGCGGCCTGCACGCTGGTTCGCCATCGCTTGCGACACGGGCGCGACCAGGAGCGACTCCATCCCAGTCTGCGCGTTGTAGTTTGTCTGCTTGCAGAAGCCCGTGTCAATGACGTAGCAGATGCCGGGGATCGTCAGCGACGTCTCGGCAATGTTCGTACTCAGCACGATCTTGCGCGCGCCTGGCGGCGTCGGCTCAAAGACTTGCGCTTGGCGCTCGGACGGCAGTGTCGCGTAGATCGGTCGGATCAAGAGCTCGCGGATGCGCGATCCGAGTCCTCGCGTGCGTTGGAGCAGCACTTCTTCTGCAGCTTCAATCTCTTCTTGTCCAGTAAAGAAGACGAGGATGTCGCCCAGTGGCTGCGTGACGTGGATGTGCAAGCACGTGACGACGGCAGCGTCGAGGTAGTCGGCTTCCGGCGCTTTCGTGTACAGAATGTCGACCGGGTACATGCGTCCAGGGATCTTGAAGATCGGCGCGTCGTCAAAGTACGCGCTGAACTTCGCAGCGTCCAGCGTCGCACTCGCAATGATGATCTTAATGTCGTCTCGGAAGCGTGCGACGTCCTTGATGAGCCCAAAGAGGATGTCTGTGCTCAGCGTCCGCTCGTGCGCTTCGTCGACAATCATGACGCTGTACGACTGGAGGTCTGGCTCCGTCAGGAATTCGCGCAGGAGCATCCCGTCGGTCATGTACTTGATCACCGTCTTGTCGCTCGTACAGTCTTCAAACCGAATCGCGTACCCGACTTCGTTCCCGAGCTTCACGTCCATCTCTTGCGCTACACGGGCTGCGACACTCATGGCCGCGACTCGCCGCGGCTGCGTGCAGCCAATCTTCCCGAGCTCCGAGTACCCAACTTCGTGCAAGTACTGCGGGATCTGCGTCGTCTTGCCCGACCCTGTCTCGCCTTCAATGATGAGCACCGAGTAGTTCCGGATCGCTTCCAACAGCGACTCGCGGTACGGGAAGATCGGGAGCTTCTTGCGTCCGTCCTGCATGGACAAGTGCTTGGACGCCTCCATCTTCTCGCGCGCGTCTTGGATGTCCTGTTCGCTCACGTGCTTGCCGGCAAGCATCTGCTCCGAGATGAAGTCAATCTGGTCGTCAAACACGTAGTCAAACTCCGGCGTCTCGGTCGTGTCCTTGGCTTTGCGGCCGCCTCGACTCGCCATCTTGACTTGCGTGTCTTCCCACACCTCTTGCTCGGACCGGAAGACCGCTTCTTCTTCGTACCGGTCGGTCAGCAAGTCTTCTTTCTTGCGCACGCGCTTGCCGT
The DNA here is from genome assembly GCA_023334115.1 of Globisporangium megalacanthum. Lineage (NCBI taxonomy): Eukaryota > Oomycota > Peronosporomycetes > Pythiales > Pythiaceae > Globisporangium > Globisporangium megalacanthum. The sequence continues at coordinate 9,920 of JAASGD010000627.1, forward strand.
CGTCGTCGACTTCGTCGTACGCGTCTGGGAGCTGGTACCCGTCCAGTGCGTCGTCGTTCGCACCACGGGCCCGTGCCGTCTCAAGAATGCGCTCATTCAACGCGATCAGCTCTTTCTCTCGCGCTGTCCGCTCGCTGTCGTCAAAGAGCTCGCGCTCGTCGCGGAGCTGGAACTCGAGCAGCTCCAGCTCCTTCTCTTCGCGCTTCTTCAAGTACTCTTGGCGCGACAGTTCGCGCAGCCGAGCGAGCTTCTCACGCACCGCACGCTCCGCTGCATTTGACGCAGAGGACGACGCGCTGCCACGCGCTGTCGTCACTTCGCCGCGGCTCGAGAGCTGAGCGATCTCGTCGCGCGTGAGACCGCCAGTGTGGCTCTCGCTGTCCTCGGACTCGCGTCGCCGCTTGCGCGTTTTCTCATCGTCCCGCTGACGCAAACGCTCTGCGAACGCATCGCGCTCTGCGCGGTCGGCGCGGCGAGCGCGCTCCGAGTCAGACAGAGCGCCACTGTCGTCGTTGTCGCCAGTCGAGTGAGCGGCGGCGATTGCGGCATCTGCGAGCCGCTTTGAGCGGTGGTCGTAGTGCACCACGACGTCCTCTTCACGGCCGTCTGCGTCGTCGCCGTCGCTTGCAGAGCCTGCGTGGCCGCGGCGGCGCCGCGTGAACCCGTCTCGGCGTCTGCTGCTCATGGTGTGGGTCTTGTGGTGATGGTGGTCTCGCTTTGCGCGTCCAATAGCGCTAAGTTCGATTCGATCACGTAGTGGAGGGGTCACCGAGGAAGCATCTAACATGTAAGCAAGGAAATATTTAATCAGTCCATGTTTGATATCAGATTCAAATGTAAATTGTCGACTTTATTTTCTGCGACACTGGTGTCGTGACTTTTTTTTCAACTGGCAGTGCCGAAGTCGTCAACAAACTCAAGTGACGGCAACTAACGAACGCCATGGACGGCCGAGCGCGACGCGGCCAGCGTGGCGGCTCCCCTGCCCGTCCGTCGTCTGCGCCTTCCTCGTCGTCGTCATCTGTAAGCGCTGCGGCGGGTGGTGGCAAGAGAAAGGCGAAAGCAGCGACCAACGCCAACGCCACAGTAGCTATTGCCAGTGCGAAACAGCGCACTGTGGGCAAGCGTAGCGCTGTTTCCGTCGCTGTAGCTGCGTCTTCTGCGCCTCGTTTGCTCCCTTCTCCTTCTGAGCCACTGACGCGCAAGCAGCGTGCTCGAGCGGACGTGAAGGCAGCGAAAGCGGCGGCTTTAGCAGCAGTGAAAGCAGCAGCGGTTGTCCAGACGGCAGCGAAAGCTGGCGGCGCTGGCAGTAAACGATCGGCCGCTGCTACTCTTGTTTCTGTTGCGGCCCCAGAGCCATCGCAAGAGTCACGAAGTGCGCGAAAGAAGCAGAAGAAGAGCCACAGTCAGTCACAGCCGCAGAAGCCACAGCAACCACAGAGTGAGAGGAAGAGCGAACGGAGTGGAGCTGTGGCACCCAATCACGAGCCTTTGAGCGTGCAAACGCGACAGGGAAAGGCTACAACTGTGTCTGCGCAGGCGACGATGAGCGCTGGGGCGCTGAAAGCGACGCGAGGCGGAGCAAAGCGGAGTTTGGCCGAGGTGCGGCACAGTCTTGTGATAGAACGACAGTGAAGTGGTCTACCGGTGCTAACTGTGTGTGTGTTGTGGCTATTGACGGCTATAGGCGAGTGTGGCTGCGCCAGCCACTGTGGCCACGACACGAGCTGCGTCCAAGCTCCAGTCGCCCCAAGCGGTGCCGAAGCGCCTGAAAGCGACGCCGACAGCTGTAACGACAGCGAAGGCGCTGCCAGTGCCGACTACCAAAACGCCAAAGAAGATTGTTGTCCTCACGAAGCGGACGAGAGTCAGTGTGGACAACGAGCAGGCGAGTCGGAAGACTCAGGCGCTGTCGGCTCCTCCAGTGGCGTCCAAGAAACGCAAGAAGAGGAAGAAAGCGACGTCTGCGGCGCAGGTTCGTGGTTGAGTGGCTGGGAGCGGATGTGTGTACTGACGTGGAAGGTGCGGTGCTAACAAGGTTCCGTGTCTCTCGGTACCTGCTAGAACGAGAAGCCAGTCGAGAATGCAGACGTGAGAGCGTCTTCCACTCTCACAGAGGAGGAAATGGTACAGAGCAGCGAAACTCGAGTGACCTTGAACGAGCCCAGTAGCGACGGAGCCAGCGTGAGCGAACCGCTTGCAGCCAACCGCGCGCACGAACCGATCGACAAAGCAGTTGGAGCGGAAGCGAGAGCTGCGCTGGCTGTTGCAGATGCGATCGCGATGCTCATTGAGCGTGCTGATCCCAGTACAGTACCCAATGCAGCTGCCCAGCAAGAGTTGGTACCGTCCGAGTCAACGGAACCGCACTCTGCTGGCTCTGCGCTGACCAAAGAGGCTGCTGAGCCAGCAGCTCCGGAGCTTGAAGCCAACGAGAAGGCGTTGGTGGCCGATCTTGAGCCAGATCTCGAGGAGAAGACGGCGGCTATCGCTGAACCCGAGTCGGCTTTCCAGGCCGAAGTGCCAGCACCGACTGAGTTGGTAGCACCCGAGACCGCGTTTGATGGAGACGAACCACCGACCACGTACTCTACAGAGCCCGATCTCGGCAGTGAGGACAAGCTCCTGAATAAGCACCTCGAAGTACGCGAGTCTGATGCTCCGCAAGACCAGTCGGCCGTTCAAGAAGACGAAGAAGACGCGGTCCTCAACGAGCAGCAGGATTACTTGCGAGATGTTGTACCATCGTCTTCAACAGCTGAGCCTATCGAGCTCTCGGACACAGAAGACGAAGAGGAGGAGATCCACACTGAGCACTCTGAGGCGTCCGTTGAGGAGGAGGAGGAGGACGACTTGACCGAGTCGGAGCCGTTCGGTGCGGCGCTGGAGGAACCCTCTTCGACCACGACGCTGCTTCCACGCGGCTCGGAGCTCCCGACGCTGGACGACTTGGTCCCGTTGCAAGGACGAGGCGAGCGAAGTGACAGCAGCGAGTGGGGAGAGGACGTGGAAAGCTCAGGGACCGAGTCTGAAGACGACGGTGATGGCGATATACAGACGTTGCCGAACGCAACAGTGATTGAATGCTTGACGAGCGACGATGAAGACGAAGACTTGAGCGCGACGGTAGCTGCACCGTACAAGGCTGCAGTCTTGGAGCAAGCACACGATCTGAATCGGCAGACAGCAGAGCCACCGAGAGCGACGGTGATCGAAGCAGCCCGATTGTCGCCAGCAGATGGATCGCGGCAGGTGGATGGTGCCACTGGAGGGCACTCGCCTCTCGCCGCGCCTCCTGCTGTCGCCACTCTTCGCGTCAGCCAGAGCACGGTTGTGGCTGCAGTATCAGAGACCTCCGGCAGTGGTGACTGCTACGGACGAGGTGCACTGGACAGTGACCACGAATCACAAAGTGTGAAAGCGCCCGACTCCGCCGCTGCTTTTGTGCGCGATGATTGCCAGGACAAAGTAACCAGTGTCGACGAAGAGGACACGAAGCAGGCAGTGGTGTCCCCACCTCCGATACCAGCACCAGCACCAGCACCAGCACCAACGTCAGCACCACCCGAGACCGCGCTGACCGCAGCACGACCTCCAGTCCGCGTGCCATCCCCACCACCTCTCGAGACGAAGGCGACAGCTGCTTCCGTGGTGTCGCGCCAGTTGATTCCCATCGCTGTTCCTGCAGAGCTGCTGAACACGGCCATGACTGTGATTCCTCGCGGTTCGCAACCTGTGGACACAGTGCTACCGCCGCGACCAAAGAAGCGCTCGTGGGGTGCCTCGTTCGGGCTGGCGGGACCCACTCCAGCTCGTGCGTCCTCGCTGCTGCTCTCTCCAGCGTCACCGGCGCAGACGACGTCACCGCTCAACTCGTGGTTCCTCTCGAAAGGCCACGCGAACTTCATCCAGCGCGTCGTGTTCCCGCCTCGTCCAGCTGCAGCAGCCGACCGTCTCCACTATCGCCGATCGCTCTCTCCGCGCAGACAGCAGCCGTCGAGTGGCAGCTCTGGCAGCACGAGCACTACTGTCGCCACGCAGAACGATCCGCTCGCACGCATCCTCGAGTCGTCCACGAATGCGTTCGCGAGTGCTCAGGGCGACGATGGTAGCGACGCGTCTAGCAGCAACGCTTTCTTGGACACGCTCGCGCGGCAGTCGAGCTGGCGTTCGTGGTACGGCAGTGTGGACCAGTCGAGTTTGCTCGATCCGCCGCTCGAGCACGTGTCGGCCGACGTACGCGCAGCTTTCAACGTCGATGCGGCGTTTACCGCTATGGGTGAGGACGACGAGGACGACGCCGGAGCCAGCGATCCGTCGACAGCGAGCGCTGGCATCGCGCGTCTCGAGGCCGAGATCAAGTGCGTACAGTGGTGAAGTGGGACTGCGTTGCAGTGGCGACTTGCAATCTCATGACTCACGCGCGTGTATCCTTGTGTGTGCGCATGTGCATTAGAGCGGAGAAAGTTCGCGCGAAAGTGTTTGACCAGGAATTGCTGCAGATGCTGCAAGGCGGGTCGCTGCCGACATAGTAGCTGTACCTGACGCTCCCTCCTATGCGAACAAGCAGGATGATGGTGCACTCGCTGCATGTGGCAACCCTCTCGTGGTGGCTTTGAACACGCAAGGCTTCAAAGAGTCAACACTGGCGCTGTTGATCCCTTGTTGTTGACTCCACAGAACAGAGTCAATTCGACAGGAAGGACGTCCATTCGAGTCCCAAGTCGTTTCTCAAGCACGGCGCTTCGTTCAGCCAGTGATCAGTCACACTCCGTTTTGTCCAGCTTCTCCTTGTGCTGGCGTCCACGGCTGGAAGACGAAGAGAAGATGTTGCGGGTGCTGCGCTCAGCGTCCGGACTGCTACTGCTCCTCCTGCTTCTCACGCCAACAATCAGTGCCGACGTGCAGCTGCGTGGAGGTGTCAGCAATCCAAACGCGCACACGAGCGGCGAGCTGAACGCAGCCGAAGCCGCTGTGTCGACCCAGATCCTCTTCGCTGACAAGCTCCAGCGAGACGCAGACGCGTTCGTCTTGGACGTGAAGAACTGGATCACTGATCTTGTCGGCAAGCAGACGGGATCCGACGTCATGGTGACGAGCGAGTTTGCGCTCGACACGAAAGGGGAGTTCGATCTGTTCACACCATGCGGCGGCCTCACGGCGTCCAAGACGTTCGCAGTCGTCAAGACGTTCCTCGACAACCCAAAGTACGCGGCGCTGGACGACAAGACGGCCGAGTCAATCATGTGGCACCCGTCCAAAGCGTGCTTGTCGCGCAAGAACGCAGTCGAGGTCGACGGTGGCTCACACGTCGAGTTCGTCGCGACGTGCAGCGGCGGCAAAGACGTGCTGCTCAACGTCTCGAGTGCGAACGGCGGACTGACCAAGACCGTGAACTTCCGGACAGTCGAGACCACGGGTGCGTTCGTCGGCGTCAACTACTTCGATGGGAGCGTGCGGGCAATCGGCGCAACAGGGCGACTCATCGCGAACCTCAAGCTCCGGCTGATCCCAGACAAAGTGGAGCAAGTGCTCAAGTCCTGGACCGCGCGTGTGCGCGAGTGTGGCGCGAAGAACGCGCTCAGCATCGAGGGCGTCGTGGGCGGCGGGTGGCGACAGAAGTACTCGAAATACGGAGGCCTCACGGGTGCGTTCGATACCGCTGTGCTTGGCTACGCAACGGCGTTCGAGATCAAGTTTGTCGCTGTCCAAGCGCCCACTGATTCGCCGGCTCCATCGGCGTCGGTTGCGACGACATCGAAGCCTGTCGAGACGCCAGTGCCAACAACGAAAGCGCTCGAGCCAGTCGAGACGCCTCCAGCGACCACAAAAGCGCCTGAACCTGTCGAGACCCCAGTGCCGACAGCGAAGGTGACTGAGACAGTCGATACGCCAGCGCCAACGACAAGCCTTCCTGAGCCTGTAGAGATGCCAGAGCCGACCACAAAAGCATCTGAGCCTACTGCCACACCCGTTCCAAGCTCCGAAATCCCAGTGTCGAACGAGCCAACGAACGTCCCGACTGAAGCTCCGGAAACGCACGTCCCGACAATTCAGCCGACATTGCAACCGGACGCGAACCCTGCAACAGATGCACCGAATGCCGACGCGCCAACCGAACCGCCGTTGTCGTCGACGTCATCGGAAGCGCCAGCTAATGCCACTCTGGAGACACCGACTGCAGAACCGACTGCAGAGCCAACGGCAGAACCGACTGCGAAACCAAACGCTGGTCCAGATCCAGAAAATCCGGCCCCAGAACCGAGCAGGCAGCCACCCATGGACCCGACGGCGATACCAAGCGAGCCGCCTTCTACCTCACTTCCTAATGAGCCGTCTGAGACGCCGACGGACGAACCGACCAATGAACCTAGAGACGACCAGTCGGGGTCACCGACGACGACTCCCAGCTCCGCTCCAACAACGGAGCCAAGTGGAACTTCCACTGACGCACCAAGCGAGACACCAACAGAGGAGCCAACCGAAGAACCCGTCCCAGAGCCAAGTGAGATGCCGTCCGGTGAGCCGAACTCCGAGCCAACCAGCGAACCACCGTCGACGGAGGCGCCAGCAACCTCAACTTCTGCTGCCTCCACGTCACAGCCTCCGAACGCGTCACCGTTCGAGCCGGCGCTTATTGGTCCCGAGGTCAGTGCCGCGCCGCAGATGTCGCCTGAAGACCCAGACGCGGTCCCTTTGGCCATCGTTGCCTTTGACGACAGCCTGGACGTGACACGCTCGGAGCTCAAGGCGCTGTCCTCCAGCACCGCGTCGCTCTACCTGCAGTCTGGTGTCGAGTGTGCCGACAAGTCGTTCACGGACGGCTGTTTCATGAACGCAGCGGTGGGCAAAGTGCTGCATGGCTCGATCACGCTCGACATGAGCGCCGCGACGACGACTCCTTCGGAGACGCCGCCAGCGACTGGCTCCTTGATCGCGCCGGTCGTAGTGCTCGCGTTCCTCAGTGTCGTTTTCATTGCCCTCGCTGCAACGCGCACGAAGGGTGGCCGGCGCCGTGGATATGCCGCGATCCCGGGCGAGATCGAGTCGATCAACGCGCACACGTCCTAACTTGCGAAACCGACTGAGAGGACAAGGAATTGTGGCCTCCCCTTCCTTCTTCCTTCCTACGCATTCCGTCCATCATGCATACGAGAGACTGTCCCTCGACGCCATGAGCCTGAATACAAACCGTTCACTCTTGCGCCGTCTCGTCCGTCTTCACCACGGATTTCGCTTTGGAAGCTCCTGGCGGGCGACCAACAATGATCTCAATTGAGCAAGCTGGACCGAGCTGCCCGGATGTGCCTGGGCAATCCAGACAAGACAAGACAAGACAAGGGACGACAAGACAAGACAGGGACAATCAAGACCTGACAAGGAGTCAGTCAGCCACGAACACGACGCAGATTGACCTCTTCATAAATATTTTTGTTGCATTTGTTTGACTTTCTAATGTTTCTGAAGGCTGGCGGGCTGGCTGGCTAGTGGTGGTGACGGACGACGGGAGGGGGATTCACAACGACAACTTGGACTTCTTACCAACAAAACACTCGGACGGCTCTTTCCCACGCTTGCGGGTTGGCTTCGGCAACTGGTCAGCACTTGAACAATAGCTGCCGCGAGGGAAACTCGCTAGAGATGACCCGGTGACGGCTCCGGGCACCTGCGCCGTCTCCCGAGGGCTCTCATCGCCGTCCTTGTGGGATTGTAAGTCGTGATCGAAGTCGTGATCAAAAGGGGATCGTCCTTGACTGCCTCCGCACTCCGGGGACGTCACGCACAGCGCCGAGTCCATCGGCGAAGACACATTGCCCGAGTGCTCCTGCACCTCGAACTCCATGTCCGCAAACATCGACGCTGACGATACCGGACTCTCCACGCGCTTCGGCGGGTGGTACATGTATACCAGCTTCGACAGCCCAGCTGGCAGAACTTGCGTTCTGATGTATGGCTCCGTGTACGCCTCTAGCAAGTAGCGAGCAGCGTCTACACAACCAAACACATGATGTTAAATCCATCACACACAATCGCACACTCACGCGATCACACACACTCTTTCACGCATCGCGGTAAGCAGCTGCTCGCTGTACCTTGCAGGGTCTGCACTGGCGTGGACAGCACGGTCCACCACGGCTCCTTCTCCAGTGTACAGAGATCCGCCGGAACGTAGCTCTCGTACAGACCCGCCAGGTACACCGCCCCAGCTGCGAGGTCCACGGCTTCAAGCCGCAGACACGCAAGCGTGTACGCGCTGTCGTTCAAGAAGCTCCACGCCACTTGCTTAATCTTCCCGCTCAGCGACTTCGCGCTGGCTTCCGTCAAAGTCTGAAGACGCACCACCTTGTCCACCTTCTCGTTGATGTACTTGTACGGGTGCGTCAGCGTCAGCTCATACGCCAGCGCGTGCAGCACGACGCCTTCCATCGAGATGATCTTACGCGCAATCACCGCTGGGTCGTGCTTTTGGATCGCAAACACCTGGTCCTTCTCCACGACCTTCCGCACAGCAATGTACTCCTCTGAAATCTTGCTGACTTTCTTCAACGACTCCTCCGCCTTGGAGCCCAGCAGCACGCACGCAGCCGACACCAGGTACTTGTCGAACCGCACGAGCGACTGACGCATAAAGAACCGGTGGAGAAAGTTGTCTGCGCTGATCTGCGCGAGCTTTGGCAAATCCAACGCTTTGGCCATCTTCTCGATAAAGTCGCACGCCTTCTTCCGCGTCAGCAGCTCGTCAGCGTACTTCATCCCATCGCGCTGGGACGGCGTCGCGCGCAGCTCCGCCTCTGTGAAGATCCAGTCGTTCGACATGGCGCGAACAGGAGGCGCGGACGTGAGAGGTGACGGAAAGCTTGAATCGAACGAGAAACGGAAGCACAGAAGGGAAGAGGGGAAA
>JAASGD010000628.1:0-18794 GCA_023334115.1 Globisporangium megalacanthum
CATAAATTGATGTTGTCAAAAATTCAATTCTTCCACATTTCGTTTGATTTGCTGTTGCTTCATGCAAACAAATAAGCATTGCAGTTCTTTGACCACGTGCTCCACAAAAAGCAGACTCTACTAATGGTCGAAGATCTCGATTCAGATTAGGGGTTGTGAAGATATGGCGAATTTGCTAAGGCATTCAATTTCATGCCATAATCTGATGATTTACGTTACACTGTTTTTCCCAGATTAGAACGGACCACTTAGGTTCATGATTCATTGCTCTAAAATAAAGACCAAAGAACTTGCATGATCGAATACCATCCAGATTGTTTTTTGGTTGTCATGCATTTGAGATACAAACTGCTTTTTATAGGCACGTGCTACTGCCATACAGCGTCTGCTTGGCTGCGGCATGTGGCCGTGCCTGTGTGTTGTTGATGCTTGTGCTGAGAGCACGACAAGTGGCTTCGGTAAGTTTGGATGGTGCTGGTTAAAAAAAAGTTAGTCACTCCAGCAACTTGCATTTCGCTTTGTTGCTGTGCGGTCCTGCTTACAATTGAGAGGAATTTTCGTAAGAAAATTCCTCTCAATTGCTGCCGACTTTCCAATTAAGACAGGAAAGTCGACAGCAATCAACCCCCCATCTACCAAGGTTGTACCGATCAACATGTGAAAAAAACCAATTGTGTTACGTAATACATGTCGTAACAGTAAATGCATCGAAAATGCCGTTTTCAATACAAACTTCAAGATAAACACGATTTTGAACGAAAACAGCCACATCAACGAATCTCTCCAAATGCACAGGGGTAGGTTCGAGAGCGAGCAAAAATCGTCCGTCAGAAAGGCAAGCGACAAGACGCGTGAAAAAGACAAGCCAGAAAGAAGCACGCACATCCGCAACCCAAACTGGCAGGCTGTGCGGTCACGGATGGCGACTCATTTTCGAACAAGAAGACATCAACAACCGCCCAACCGAACGAACCATGCCGCCGCGTCGCATCACACGGAGCGAACGAGAGCATTTTCTAACGTCGCTGAATGGATTGGATCTTGACGAGCGAATGATGCGAGTCAACCTCCATTGCGCATTGCTCCAGGGCCAATCAGTACTCATCGAGGAGGAGCTGAAAGACAACGGCGAGCCGCCGAGTGCGAGCACGGCAGAACCAACTGGCGACTTGCCAAGCACGGCACCAGCACGACCAACTGGCGACGCTGAGAGCGACTTCTCTGACGATCTAGCAGTGCCATTGCCGATTTTGCTGCACAGACCGCGACCAATGGGGAAGGACCAGGCGTACATGGCGGCACGTAAAGCCGCGTTCGAGGAGAAGAAGGCAGCGGGGGCCGCCGCCAAGGAGGAGGCAGCGACAGCAGCCGCTACGAAGAAGGCGGAAGCGGCGACAGCCGCAGCGCGTAAGAAAGAGCCAGAGCCGCGAACGCGGCACGTAAGAAGGCGAAAGCAGCCGCAATAGCGAAGCCGACTGCAACGACTGGCTCAGCAGCCAAATAGAAGGTGGCACCGAAGCAGAAGGCAGCAGCAGCACCTGCACCACCAAAGCAAAAGGCGGTCGCCGCTGGCAAAAAGGCGGCCGCTCCTGGTGAGAAGAACGCGGCGCCAGCACCACCGGTAGAGAAGTTTAAGAAGAGTGCGGCGCCGACTAACGACGATGAGGACGGAGAGTCGGAGGGCGAGAGTGAGCAAACCACGACAACGCAGGCCGTGGTGGAGCCAATGATGGTGCCGCCGCGGCCGACGGGGCGACGATGGTGCGAGGGGCTGCGGCGAAGCGTTTGGTGGCCGAGGCGCAAGCAGCGTGTGCCGTGAAGCACCTGCGTTTGCTTGCCAATGCAGGCGCTGCGGAAGCGGAGGGGGTTCAGCAGCTGGTGGCTGCTTGGCTGCGCGTTGCATACGCTGATGCCGCTACCGCAGCCGTCCGGGAGAGCAAGAAACAAAAGCGAGCCGACGACAGACGCGCCGCCGACGACAACGCGACCTACGTCGCCACACCAACAACCAAGCCAACCAAACCACGCAGACTCGAGCAGACACACCGTAAACGCCCGACGCTGACCGTGGCGGAGTCGACGGTGACGATGATGATGCTGCTGATGTGTCTATGTTCAAGGAGTTAGATTCTGATGGCGAAGAGAGTGACGGGAACCCGTTGGTCGAGAGTGCAGACGCGGACGTGTTCGAGCGGCTGGATCTTGGAGCCGACGACACCGACGATGAAGACCTGGTCACTGACGAGGTGACCGAGGACGTGCCATTGGACGAGGGCGATGGTGGCCACGATGACGGTGATTGGGCTCAACACTCGCGCGAGGAGCTGCTCGCGTTCACACAAGACACGAAGCGTATGAGGCGAATGGCAAGCACCGGCTGGGAGCTCGGTAAGTGTTTGTTTTCTCGCATGTTGTATCTTTCAACATGCGATGTCTGACATGTTGTATCTTATGTTGTACCATACAACATGTTCTGTTTCGACATGTTGTCCCATCAGATCCATCACGACTTCCAGCCGACGAGCACTACCCTGGGCTATTCTCTGGCGAGAGCGGTCCGACTAACGCTGTGATTGAGAACTCGGAGTCACCACTGGCTCTCTTCCTGTTCTTCATGCCTCGCTCTTTGTGGAAGAATATCGCTCGTGAAACGAACCGGCACAGGGCACAGCAGTTGACGAAGCGAGTGGAAAAGCTGTCCAAACATCAGCGCCACGGCCACCAGAAGGCCAAGGCCAAGCTCTTTGAGATCGAATCGAAGCAGAAGGACGCGCAGGCTCGTGAGATCGTGGTCTGTCTCGGGTTGCTGGTGGCTCGGATGCTGAAACCGCATTCCCGGAAGTTCACGGATCATTGGGCGACGACAGCAACGGGTGCAGTGGCTCCGGGAACATTCGCGCGGTACATGCCGCGCTATCGCTTCCAGTTCATGATGCGCAACCTCCACTTTACCAACAACGGTGACGCAACGGCTGCTCACGATCGAGCGTGGAAGGTGCGTAGCGTGAATGTACTGCAACGCACGTTCCGAAAGGGCTTTCGACACCGGCGGTGCTGGCTTTCGACGAGGCGATGTTGCCAAGCCGCACCCGCTACAACCAGACGCGGATGTAAATGAAGGACAAGCCACACAAGTGGGGTACGATGCTGTTCATGACGTGCTGTGCAGAGGCCGCGTACTGTTTCCGGTGCGTGCTGCATCTACCTGTACCTGCGTGGTTGCGTTGGGTTTGTCTGCACGTGTGCATGTCTGCATGTTTGCATGTCCGCCACCGTGACCCATGGGTCACGACGGCGTTCCTTTTTTGGCAAAGTTGAACATGTCGTACGGGGCGACATGGCTGACACTTCCGATTTCGCGCATGTTGTACGTATAGCTTGGAGATCTATTGTGGCAAGGCACGACACACAAGCGAGATTGGCGGTGACGGAGCTGCATCTTCGGTCGACCCCAACACCGAACATGCGGTCGTCATGAGGAACCTGAACGCCGTGCTTCCGGCGACCGTGGACGGCGTGTTCCACGCGGTCGTCACCGATCGGTTCTAAACGTCGGTCCAGCCTGCTCTCCAACTCCTCCACCGGAACGTGTACACCGTGGGGACGATCATGGTGCGTCGGCTCGGCTTCGCAGACAACGTGACAGAGCGCCAACACCCGCGATCCTCCGAAATCCCGCGTTGGACCACACGCTTTGCAGTCGCGAAGATCTGCCCGCAGATGACTGGGCTCGTCTGGTGGAACAACAAGCCCGTGCAGATCCTCGCGACTGGCGGAAGCAGGGAGATGGAGACTTGTGGTGCGTGATCTTTGAAAATCGCTATGTCCGACATGTTGTATGTACAACATGTGGTAAAACTGACATGTTGTATGGTTATGGATGCAGAGCGGCGAGTGCCAGGAGGAGAACGGCAAGTCGTCCCCTGCTCGTCCATGGCGCGAGACTACCAAAAATGGGTGGGCAGGGTCGACGTACACGACCAGCTCCGCCTCTAGAGATACATTCTGCAGCTCGCGATGCAGTTCAAGAATTACTACAAGAGAATCTTTCTGGGGCTTGTGGACATGACGATTGTCAATTCGTACATCGTCTAACGCGAGTCCAGGAAAGAGCGAGTTTAGAGCCACGCCAGATTCCTCGCTGTGTTGCAGGCGCAGCTCCTCGCGGTGACGGAGGACGATTTCGCTGATAGGGTGCGTGCTGAGTTGCTTTCTCGCTCCTATGTCCGTGATCTGACATTGTGTGTGTACACATGCTACAAACAGACAAACTCAAACACCACCAGCTCGCCGCACCAAGACGCGATGACGCGACCGGTTGGGCGCGAGCACGAGCGCTTGGAGTGTCCCGACTACCAAATCGTGGGCGGCATTCGCAAGCACCACCAGCGGCAGTGTAAGGTCTGTTCGATCCTCAGGACGAGTTGCGGAGAGAGGAGCGCGACCCAGTACTTTTGGGAGTCGTGCAGTTGCGGGACAGCGAGGTGAGTGTGCGTGTTCGTTTTTGCGTGCGTGTGTGTGTCTTGCTGCTCACATGTGCGTCCAGAGTCTATCTTTGTAACAAAGTGCGTTATCGTGGTACAGGGAACGCACTTACCTGCCACCAAATTTGGCACAGTCTTTGGGACAACGGCGCCTCTCGCCCGTCGTCCTCGCTTGGATGCGGCATCCAACCCCGCCGCTCAGGACGTGCGCTCGGCAAGCGTAAGCGGAACGGCAACGCCAGCGACGACGAGGAGGAGGCGGAGGCGCAAGAAGACCGTGTTGACCAGCAGGGAGACGACAGCGTGGACCAGCAGGAAGAGGATCGCGTGGACAAGGAGAGCGAGCGCGCCATGGACGAGAAGGACCAGCGCGTCGTGAACCTGCAAGAGTGGCGCGAGCGTGAGGTCGACTAGCAGGGCAGCGCGTCGGGCGTCGTCGAGGAGGAGAGCGCGGCGGGCGTCGCCGTGGAGGTGAACGTGCCCGACGCGGCCGTGCAGGACGAGGGCGATGAGCGCGTGCCAGACGCGAGCGTGCGCGAGAGCGAGACTGTGACAGTGGCCGGCGATGCCACGAGTGGTGGCGATGAGGTGACGAGCGGCTTGCCTGAGTTTTGAGAGATTTGCTTGTGGTAGCGAGGACACTTTGGTAGTACAGTGAGGGATTCGTTGATGTGTGTTCACGTTCTCAGAGCCTTTGACATCATCAAACACTACACAGTTTGCTCACATTGCCACTTCTTCGCACGATTGCCTCGCTTTACGTGGTGACATGCACATGAGATTGCACAAAGAGCTCACATTGTGCTCGAAACTGTGGGACTTTTGCTTGCGGGGCCATTTTGAACATCCTCTACATCCAACATGTCGAATGCAAAACAAAGAAATAACGGTTATATCCAACATGTAAGAGGTCACATGTTGTATGAAGGCGGTCGGAGACGACTATGCACCAAAGTGGTCTCACGTTTTTCAATCACAGGCGCCGCACTTTAACGCGAGCATAATGAAAATATGATATTTTCAACCCCCACATGTATTACGTAACACATGTCGTTTTTCGGGCTGGCCGTTCACTTTCCGTGGTAGATGGGGGTTAAGAGAAAAATCCATAAATAAATGTATACAATAATTATAATATTATTATACTTTTTATGGAAATTCCTCTCAGTTGGACATACTGTATTTGCCGGCGATAATGGGACCGTTCGGACTCAGTTGTGATTTCCAAAAATCATGGAATTTTTCCTCCTAATATGTTATACTGTATCCCGCTTGAAGAGTTTAATCAAAATCGGCAATCTACTTACACCACCATACCAAATTACATAATCAGGAAAATATATTTCGGTACTGGTACACTGTATATACCAGTCTGTTTCACAATATGAGTAAGGTGCAACTCTTTTTGTTGTTTCAAAATTTGAGTCGCATAATATATTTGGTTTAAGTATGAGCTCAGATGTGCTTTACTCGAAAAAGTATTTGAACAGAGAAAAGTCGTCGGAGTGCATAATCTGAACAGCAATTGGGTCATATTCACATAAAAATTATCTCTGCATCTTGCCATTAGCTGCTCGCCCGTTGTAACGCATACTGTTCGATTCCTCTCCGTCGTATCGATCTGAGCCAGTTTTCCAAATCAAAATCGGCCAAGAACTGGACAAATGCGCACCAATTTTCAGAAATGTTACTCAAATTCTGAAAAGGAGTAGTACATATTGATTCATAGAGGAAAGTTTAAAAAAAGAGACGTGATAGGTGTCCCCATTATCACGGGAAACACAGTAATATATACTTAGTTTTACTCAGTGTGATGGGAAAATATGATATACTGCATAACCCGAAATTATAGGGACCACGCCTCCAGTCTCTTTTTTAAAATAAACTGTTCTGTATAATTAACCATTATTTTTACCCTTTAATTCTCCTGAGTAGTACATTCCGAATAAGAGGTTCATTGTATCAAATGTTGAGCCTTGCTAATAATTAATTTGGACAGTATGTGATTATATGATTTTTGTTGTCGTGATTTACTTCAAATCAATCATGAAGCAAGGTGGTCCCCACAATTTTGGGTTATACAGTACTTATTCGCAACAATTATGCTCAGAGGAGCAGATTTCCTGTAAGTTCAACATCGTTTTTGAGTTAAAACGTAACAAATAAAGAACGCTCAAACTACATCCGACCTAAAATTATATGAGCTTTGAAAACTGTCATTTTTGATAATTTTGTCTCGTGGCGTTGCTCGGCTGTCTCAAACACTCTCACAGATCCAAGGGTACCATCTGGAAGATAAACTGAATGTGCGTATTCCGGGTCGTTTTAGTTCTTAATCGACAGAATAAGACCGGAAACTGGAATGTCAAATTCTGATTTTTTTAAAATTTGTTTTCTGCAAATGCTCATATAATTATGGGACAGAGGTAGTATGAACCAGATAAGTGTTAGTGTTACATGTTTAGTATACCTTCGTATTTGTATGGATCAAAGCGGCGTAGCGCTAATAAATGTCCCAATCGTTGTGGCCAGAATAGGCAGGATTTGCTGTTACATTGCGTTTTTATGACGAGCATCGCATAAGTACGAATTCTGTCATTGTCAGGTTTCATTTTTGCGATTCGTGTCTGAAAGATACATGCCTGGTCACTGAGACACAGATTTCACAAGTGAACCAGATAGATGGACACACAAAACGCCTGGTGTCGTGGAAGTATGGAGTTTTCCGCATAATGCACGGCCACGCATAACAACCGTGGTGCGTTATGCAGTGTAGAATTGCACCCCTTCCCTTATAGATCACCAGCAGGAAATGTTGAGCGCACAGTGTACACTTAGATAAACAAGAGTGGAGAGTTCATTCATTGTACAAGACGAGAGAAAACCTGGAAGCAGTAGAAAAGTAGAAGGACCCGCCGCCGACATCGACGCACTTGAAAAGCACTGCAAGTACTACCACCAGCCTCTTTTGTGGACACCAACCCGATGACTGCTGGATGGTGCACAGAGCAGTCGCAGTCAATACACTACACTTCCCTCCATTTGGTTTGGATCAAGGACTGGTAACCGATCGTGCGTGGTCGACGCCATGCTGACAGTGGGGCGTGCTTGGCGATCTCCGATGCATCCCTCAGCTGTACACACGCTAAACTTATGATGGTTGCGACGACATCGGCTGGTGCATTGCTATCGGTATCACCTCCGTGTTCACTACCGCTCGCGTTGTAACCGCGAATGCATCATCGTTCAAATACAAGGATCCGTTCCTGTACAGATTGAGGAACGCACTCATCCAAATCTGGCCAATGTGAACGCTCTCTTAGCGCTGCGTGCGACGATCAACTCTTGGTAGCAAGATATATGCACAAGCTTCCTCAACCAACCTTCGCCGACACCCGATCAAGTACAAATCTGTATTTACATGAACAAAATGGCACAAATCCGTCGAGTATACCATGCGCCACGAGGAAGCGGAGTCGGGTTTGGCCGGCCAGCGAGAGATCACTCAGAGCGTCCGTGGAGACCCGACGCCAGAAGAACAGGCAGACAATGAACCCGTAGCTGTGCCCGTTGTTATCGACGGGGTTACGAATGACCTTGACATTGTACGACATCAGCCACAGCCGCACCACCTCTTTGCCGATCCGTTGCAAGAACGCATTGCTCTTCTCTGTTCCCATGCTGCCATACATGAGGATGTTCGAGCGCGACCAACCCTCTACCAAAGCACCCAATGTGACTTGTCGACGTAAAATATGATACAGCGACCCGGGCGAGTCCGCTGCCGTACCTGGGCGTGTTGCCAGCCCAGCTCGTTTCTTTAGCGTGTTCACTCCGGTCACTGATCAAGGACCTTTGCCCTCACGCTGGTCGCCATCCCAAGGGTCATCAAGAGACTCCCCAGGAGTAACCGCAATGATTTGCAGTCAGCGACCGGGCAACTGTGGGACCCAGCATCATTGGGACCGGGCGACAAGCAGCTGACGACTGCTATTTGGAGCCAACGGCTGAAGATGCCCCGCCAACACTCATGACGCTGGGCGTCCTGCACTGGGCTGAAGTTCTTTCCGAGTGGTCTCACCACGGCACAAGTAATAAAGATGTTCACAAAGTTACGATCCGCCCAAGTCACCTCCCAAGAAAAGCCGAAGCTACACTGGCGATCTTACGGTACGACCTGTATCGTAAAATGACGCGAGTTATCAGAGTGCGGCGATAAATCTAGGATTGATAACGTTTGGAGTGAATACCATTTAAAAAATCGGAAGCAGGAAGACCACGACTTTAGGAGACGGTACCCATTTTGGGACAAAACCAAAAGAGATATGGCTGTGTTTAGCTGCGCAGTTACGGTAATTAACGGGGCAGTTACGGTACTACGCCAAAAAGAGTCAGGCTACCAGGTAATTCAGTAGTGATTTCACTCTCAACAACACAAGCCTTTCCGACTTTTTCTACATGTGAGGAAAAGGATTCCAGCCCCGTACAGTACGTTGGTTTGTGTCCTGAGTGTATTAGTGCCTGAGCAGGGTGCTCTAGTGTTAAATCTGAAGTTCGTGAACAAGCCTGACTCGCTAAGGAGAAATCCGAATCCGGTCCTTGATATTAGGTACAAAGAGTGCGTGTGAACGAAAGCCGATCCCAGGTGTGAAGGCACTCCCTGGATATACAAAGCTTGTCTCGTGCGTACCCTTCATATAAAGATAAAGGAAATTGAGAGACCGGGTACGAAGGCGTGAGAATTACTTCGACCCCAGTTTGAACGAGTGAACGTCTTCTTGTATCGCTTGGCCAAGTGCTGAGTCCACTTTGGATAGTGCTCCCATACAGATCTCCTGGCTTTGAAACGTAAAAGGCACACAAATGTGAAGGACTGACCTTGTGAAAAAGAGAAGCGCCTGCACATACACAATGAATACCAGGCTGCCAAGGTGTGAGTCTGACTACTGGTGTGGTCGCATTCCCGGAGTGCCAATTCCACCCGGGTTAACGCAACCCTTTCGCTTCCCAGGTACCGTTGTCGATTGAACTCCATCTGCTTAATCACACAGGCCCACACTCAAGATATACTCTCTCCGAGACTAGGCGATCTTTTCTCGCTCGGTTACCTTGTTCAACTTGGGCCTTCCGACGTTTGGTGCACACAGATTCAGTTGGGTCTTGAGGCCTCATGCACTGAGAACGGCGAAAGCGTATGAACAACATAGCAACATGGAACAAATCTGGGACACATCTTGCGCAAATCTGGAGATCGCGTATCTTCGCGATGGCGCGACTTCGTGCTCGACATTTGTGGCCCACTCTCCGATTGCACTACGGCTATTTCATACTGCATTTGAACGACAGCACCGACATGCGCTACATCAATTAACACATGATCGAGGATGTCGATGTGCGCGATATTGGCCGAATCACGGACTTCTAGTGTCTGCGTAAACAAAATGTTCGCCTGTTCGCAGGTTCATCAAGTAATGTGCCGATTATCGCATGATCGCAATCTGCAACAGCAGGATCGTTGAGCGATTCATCGATCACGCCGACATCTGGCACCTGGCAGCAGAGACTTTTTCGAACGCGTGGCAGGACCGAACACGTCGCAAGAACAAGTCCGAGTTGGCAGGAATGCGCACGTATAGCTCTGGGGAGAACAGTCACCTCCGACACGATCTGCTTGCGCGACTCGCTCCAAGAATGTCCTTCTTTTTGTTAGTGAGCTGCCGCGCACTTGCAGTCGCTGATCCGTCGTACTTCCCTGCGTGGGTGGCGCGATCAATGTGGTGCTAAGCATATTGTCGTCGTTGCGTCCAACATCTGCCCGCAATACCAGAATATGCACAACACGGCGTAGCAACGCAAAACTACGATCAGGTAGGCATATCTGAATAGTCTGTTTACAAACCGGGAGCGCAGATTGGAGTCGTCCTGAGGAGACAGGCTGATTGGCGACACCACGAAACGTGTTGAGAATGTATAATCATCGTAGAGGAGAACTCAGAGTCACAAAAACACGACGCCATGTCGACGCGGTAGGTCTCGAGCCTGGATGTTCGCTTGACATCGCCGTTCTCGATTCTCGTTTCTGTTGTCCTCCGCGCAGGAGCTGGCGACGAGTTGGTGTATGTTGGTGCCTTTGACAGCACGTTCGTACTCCACAAGCACGATGTCTGGCACACGGCAGGACGACACCCAAAGAAACGTATCCATCCCCTCATCGTGCTCGCAGTAGGTATTCACTTGATCGTCGCCATTTTATTTCGGACTCAGTAGCTATCCGCGCTCGAATACAGAGCACGGTCTGCACGCATCCCAGTATCGAGAAGGAGCCGTTGAGCTCTCGCTGATAACGTTTTAAAGTAGCTCTCGATACGTGGTTCGTGTTGTTCCGCATGTGTGGCACTCATGTACGAAACTGCGCCGACTACATCTGGTTGCAGCTGCCCCATTTTATCTCGTAGTATTTTCAGAACAGTTGAAGATCACGGTCAGCATTGAAGTGTCGCAGATACGACCTCATTCGCTATTACTCATCCTCGCTTCGAGCCGCCGCGAGGTCTGGAAGGACAGCGTCAGGACTGACAACGTCACCTGACGTGCAGCAGTTTTTACCGAACTTTGCCGTCTTCCTTGAATACGATACCACGTAGAAGTGGCACAGCAGATTCCTCGTTTTAAGAACACACGCTTCGCAGAGCCGATCTCGTCGAAGTCGTTGTCTAGGACAACACGACAGAGAGGCATTCACAAGGGAAGCACGACTTGAAAGTGCTCAAGCGCTCAGAAAATGTGTCACACTGCATTGAATTCGATTACCGAGTGCTGCACCTCCCACCCATAACCGAACCGATCCATCACCATGATTGTTTTCTACTATTAATTGAGTAAGAACTGTGTAACACAACACAACTTGCTAGACCTAAAACTTGTCCGCTACAACAGAAATTTGTCTGGGCGATCTCCGATAACATATGGCTTATAGATTCGTCTTGTACGTTGCGTCGCTCGTGATGAATTCTGGAACAAATGGCGCGTGCAATAAGACGTGATGTTAATCACGCCAATCTCAGACTTTGCAGTCTCGAACACGCTAGCCAGGGTGACATTGTCTTCTTTGGTGAGTTGAAGCAAACACTCTGCCACGATGTCGTCGTCTGACAGTGCTGCTGTCTCGCTTAAGTCGCTGAATCAGACTGCCATCGTCAGTTATCATCACCTTGAGGTTCCAGTTATCGTGAATGAAGTCGTTGATGTTCGCCTTCTTCCCGCGACTGACACCATGTTCCTGACCTCTTGCATCAGAGCTGACTCGGGTTCAAAGCGACACACGGCGATGTAATTGTCGAAGTGTGCTACCGTACTTGCGCTTCATATGCACGCGGGAGACGTCGTTGTCGAATACCGCTTGTGCGAGGAATCGTAACGGGCAGTTGGTGCTCTTGGCAGTCTCACTCGGGGTCTTCCCCTTCCGTCGGCTGCTAGCCCGGATCGATGGAGCCGCCAACCATGCGTGCAGATAAAGCGCCGCTAGTAGCAGTTAAGGCTCTCTGGAAAAAGGATCGACGTTCCCGTTTGCCCCTGATAGTGTTCGCGAGCAGGCTGTCGGTAGTGGCCCTGCTTGTCGCCTCGGACATGGCGATGCCGTTTTTTTGTGGCATTCATGTACCTTTAAAGGTACGACGAGAACGAATCCCAAGACTCGTTCGCGCCACGGATCTCGCTCACCTCGACCGGGCTCCTGGGATCCACTTTAGTCTGCACGCGCCGCCCACCGCTGACACTTAATCGCCTGCGCTTTACTCGTCAGCGGCGCAACTGCCGCTCAGAGATATCGCCCTCACTGTTATCAGCGGACTCGGAACGGCCGCACTCCGACGGTTGTTTCAGCAAGGCCTCGGCGATGCCGCCGATATTGCTAAGGCCCGTGATATACTGGAAGTGGACGTCGTTAGCGTAGGACACCATCTCAACGTCACTAGGAGCCCCACCGAGATACCCAACAAAATTGCCGTCGGAAGTCGGGACGAGTACGCAACCGAGAGCGCAGTCGAGAGTGACATCAAGACGGGTGACGCGATCGTCAAACAGAGTGATATCGAATGCGACTTAGTCAATAACTGCGGTGAGGCAGTAAGCGCCGCCATCACATCCGCCGGTCGAGACTTAGACGATTTCTGTGTATTTCACCGGGCCACCTTGAGTGCTGCAATTGATCTCGCTACATCGAATGACGTCACCGGCGACGACATTGCATCAGGGAGCTACCATGACACTCAGCGGCCGCCTACCGGGATTGAAACTCGGCACGCAGAGAACCCGAGCGGCATAGCTGTACGGATCTAGGACAGGTTGACTGGTGTGGATGCGGACGGAAGTGCATCGTCGATCGCTGCGCCACCGCCAGATCTGGCATGTTCTTACCAGCAGTAACCGCTGGGCACGCCGCGAGTGCGAGAACCGACCGTCGATTCTCGACGGTCTTCAGCTCAAGCACGGGGCTCTCGGCCGTTGTTTTCGTCGGTGTTCATTCCTGCCGGAAACGTGGTCGGCGAGTATGCGAAGATTGTGACCGCACACAACTACAGACAATACACTGTCCAGCGATCGGATTACGTTTTTGGAGCTACAAGGCTCCAAAGTGCAAGCAAAATACAGACAACTCACAGTTAAAGCACCACAAAGGGACGCGGAATTTACCAATGTGACTCAACGCGAAACATACGTCAAGAACAGTTAATATCAAATTGTATGTTATAAACTGGTCAGAATTTAGTTTTTAACAGTTCTTTGATGTATTTAACGGTTTAAAATTGATTTTGAAAACTTAAAAATGGTTTTGAAACCTCATGAATTGTTAATGTGATTGAACCAAAACTCAATACTGTATGGAAATTGTGGATCGGGCCACCTTTACTGCGTTCTTGTGTTCTTGTGGGCGACAAATGAAAAGTAATTAATTTGACTTGATTTCAGTATGCAAACTTTCGTCCCTGAAAACGATGTTCCACAACCGGATTTGTGCCGCAATTGTGAGTGATTGAACTGTGAGTTGTCTGTGTTTTTTATGAAAAGGAACGTGGCGAAATCATTAGATTCGCCAACAACTCGTGCAACCCAACTTGCGTTTTTTAGGTGCAAATCCGGCGCCACTTGACCGTCGTCATTGCGTCGATAAAGGCCATTTCTCCAGGATCTGAGTTCACAGACGACTACGGTGGCATTCTATGGTTCACGTGTTGGTGCGGGTCACTCACTGCACACACGGTCAATCAACTGTCCATAATACAGAGCTGCGTGATGGTCAGACCAAAGAACAAGGCAAACCCATAGTGAGATAGTAAGTACTTGACCGCTGTTATGTCAACTAGGTGGTGAGACTTGGAACGGCGTTTTTGCGTATGAGGGACTCATTGGAAACGTGGGACTTCTACTGCAAGTCAAACCCGTAGTGAGGTGGTGTGTGATGTACATATCATAGATTGGGTAGTCTAGCGGCAGATTGAACTTGGTAATATTGCGGCGGATGGGGGTGCTTGCATGGAGGTACTTCGATCTAACAGATTCCCGTAGTACGGCATAGTACTCGCAGATGTGTTCGGCGTGAACATCATGGTTGGGTTAGACAGACTAGACAGATTAGACATATTAGAAGTGCATTTCGAGGAGGAGGGACTACTTAGACTAACAACGAGCAACTTTCCTGTTCTGACCTCTCTGATTGCATCGCCAGCAATGATTCGACACCGGCTCCCCTTCGCATGCGCTTCTGATTCGTTTAGCCCGGGTTTTCATGGGCGTTTGTGTGTTGCTGGTGGGAGAAATTCGCCGCTAGATCTAGGTGCGTCGCGAGATATCTCGTCGTCAAGCGAATGGCGACAGCTTTGAATCGGAAAGCTGCGGTGTAGGATGATACAGAGTTCCAAGTGTCGAATGCTGTAGAAACCACTGACCGCATGCATGTTCTCCTGTGTGGCAATGAGATGGCGGCACAGCACGCCCCGCTGGTCCACGTACGCGCACGTACACCCAAAAGAAACCACGTTGACCTGGTGCCGAACTCGCACTTCGAGTGGCTGGTTCCAAACGTATGACACATCATCCGAGACACTCTGTACTGCGGGGAAATGTCAAACAGTGTAGTGATACCGATTGTATCACCGTTTGCGCATTTTGAAGTCAAAGAATGAGTATTTTCGATGGTTTCGTGTAGAACTCCACAAACAACTAAAATCGCCAAGAAGTGAAATGTTGGTCGGCAGACTTTGACAGCTCGTTTGGCACTGTATTTCAGGGTACTATACTATAGAGTTGTAGTTAGACCAACCATGCGTGCGTGCACGGGTTGAGTCCAAGCACGCAATCGAGTCATTTTACCAAAATCTTGCGTGAGGGGCAACTTAACACTACGCCATAGAGACGATCAAGAAAATCGGCATCGCGAGCGCAACAGCAACATCTATTCACGTCGGTCATAAATTCGAGAGAGCTAGCGCGGCTATACACGCCGCCAAAAACCACATACTCCCCATTAACCCCCTATTACCAATCTTGTATAAGGCATGATGTGCAAAATCATATCTTGTCTTATACAGGATATTTTTCGAATTCTTAATGTTTTGTATGGGCGGAAATTAGAAAATACTCAGAACAAGTCATTTGTTTTTCGAAAAGTAGAGACTGAATGCCGCGCCAGGCACGGAAAGCACTGGATTTTGTGTGGATGCTTGCAACAGTGAGTACACCATTTGCAGGTTAAGTGATTATTAAGTCGTATCAAGGTGGTGAGTTCTCCATACATTGCACGCAGGAACAACTACGAAACAATATTTCGAGGTGAACAAACAAAACACCACTAGCACAGAGCACGTTTTAACTGCCATGCTCGACGTCTACACGACAGCATCGCCCGACATGACAGCGCACACGAACATGTCACTGACTGATATCGAGTTGACTGTCACGTCGACCAACGAGCCGTCCCATTGATCAGTTTGTCGAGAGCATCTTGTGCCCATTTCCAGAAAAGTGCTTCCTGTGGACCAGATTTCTCCATCTCTGTGTTCAAATTCCAGCACTGTGTAGCGAATATCTCCATGTTTGAACGCCTTCGAAATATAATATCTTTGAAAACTTTATTCATAAAGAATGTACGTTGACTGCCGGTCTCTCGTGCAACATTTTTCACACGATGTCGCAGAAGCAGAAACCTTATTTAACAAAGTCATCTAAATTGAATGTTTTAAAATCGATAAAACCAAAATCATTGTGAAAACTGATAATCTAAAATTATTTTATAAATTGCTACAAGATATCAGTTTATAGTAGAAATTGGGACGCGATTGTGATCCCAGAGTAACTCTGGATTAAAAATCCAGAGAACTTTTTGTCGGTGAACTCAGATCACCGTTCGCGATTAGGTTTGCACTCGAAGAGTTTCACGTACAGACGCAACTATGACGTACAGAAAAAGCCTTACTGGCTGTCGAAGCCCACCAGCAGCCACTCACTTTCAAATCCGCTTTTGAATCAATGGAGTGCTGGAGCACACGCCGCTCCACGTACGACAACGAGTCAGAGGAGCCGCACAACGACCTTGTTGCGACTCTCGACCATATGCTGCACAGGCCGAGCGAGTTTAGGCAAGTGGAGAGCTTGCTCATGTGTGGTTGTTGCACGGCCTGCCCAACTTACTCGTGCGTGTTTGCCTCAGCGCGGCATGGGCTCGCCTTAGAAAGGCCGGGTGGGTGGCAAAGCACACGCTAGGACGTGGGACCAGCCAGCTGGAGAACCGGCGGCTGTACGTAGCGTCTGGCGGCTCAGCAAAAGGGCGAGAGGGTGTTGACTACGTTGTAGGAGAGGAGGGGGTCATTGCGTTGGGCGTGGGAGGTCCGGAAAGTCGTTGAGGTCCTCCAGAATACCTTCTTGCGTGCGTGAACGATGACAACGCGGTTCAGCTTTGACGAGGGCGTTCTACCGTCGAGCTCGCGCCTCAACCCAACGAGCACGCACATGCCGGACAAACCCCACCGATGGGGCACGACAATGTTCATGGCGTGCGACGCCGACAGCGCCTACTGCTACCGGTATGTAAGAGTCAGATCTACAAGATGTCTCGGCACTGCAGCGGTGTGGGTGAGGCATATCGGTGTGGAGGTGCCCGCGCAGTCGACGGATCACCGCGGCGTCGCGCTGCGCATCGCAGCTCCGCACGTGCGGGTTGACGCAAGCATTTCCTACGGCTCAAGGAAACAAACGCTCAACGTGCAGAGCACCGCTGAAGCTGAGTACGTGGCCATGAATGAAGGCACACGGGACGTCATGTGGATGAAAGGGCTGTGCGACGAGCTGCAGTGGGAGTACGAAGTTTCAGTGCTGGTGTAAGACAACAAGAACGAGCTCATGTCCACGTTGTGCGAGAGGAGGCTCGCGCGATCTGGAGTCAGCATCCTGCCGAGATGCCCAAAGTCGCGCTCGATCTGCACGGACGAGCATGGGACACCGATCAGGTAGCAGACGATCTTTTCGTCTCGCATCAGCACGTGACGACCTCGCGCCACGCTGAGAAATCTACAGGATGTCTCGGCATCTACACAATGTCCCGGGTGCTACAAGATGTGGACTAACGTGTGCTCGAATCTTGTAGATTCGAGCTGTACTTAGGGGCGAAGCAGCACGGGAACGAAGCGCCGGCGCTGGACAACAAAACAGGGCCTGCCGCGGTTGTCCGGAACATGCAGCACGCTCTCGCAAGCGCGCCAACTGCCTGGCGGATCATTGTTGTCGACCACTTCTACACCTCCGTGGCACTCTTCCTCCAGTTTTTGGCAATGCATCTTTACGCGGTCGGCACGATCCGGACGAAAATCATCGGATACAACAAGGCGGTCGTCGAACGCGTGGAAGACAAGGACCAGGACGGGCCCACGCGGAGAGTTCAAGATCTCTCGTTCGTCGGATGCACCGGTGATGTTGGCGTTGAGTTGGATGGACTCGCGGCCAGTCCACGTTCTGAGCACGAGGGCAACCAGGGTCATGTCGTCAGCGGGGAGGCGGCGCGTTGGCGATGTCGAGTCCGTGATATGCGCGAAGCTGGTTCGTGACTACCACGACCTCATGGGAGGTGCGGATCATCACGATCAACTTCGACTTCAGCGCTATTCGCTGCAACTCACCAACCGGTTCCGGAAGTACTACGTGTCGCTCTTCTACGGACTCGTGGGCCTCACGGTTGTGAACTGCTACGCCACATACAACGCATGTAAATGGGAAGCGGATTCGCGATCGCCCAAGCGGGCGGACTTCATGACGGAGCTGCAGAACCAGCTCCTGCGTCCACGGCACGCGATCTTGCCGAGGTGGAGCCACTCACTCGCTCGAGCACGCCTGTCCAGTCGCGGAAAAGGCAGCGCGTGGTCTCTGCGCACACTGCTACTTTGTCCGATGATTGGAGGGGGAGGGGAGGGAAAGAGCAGGACGCGCCGGCAGCGCGCCTGCAAGGTGTGTTCGTGGGTTGGTAGGAAAGCTGGCGAGAACGCGAGTGGGACCTCCTACTTTTGCGAGGACTGCTCCGAAGAGTTATCAAAGCTTTGGCTGTGGGTGAAGGCTCGGCAGCCGAGCGAGGCTTCCTGAACGTGCTTCGACATCTGGCACGACGAGATCGACCGCGGTCGTTTCCTGCCTGCAGACGTGAGCATGTCGATCAAGATGCGCCGTGTCGGGGTGCTGCGCAGGATCGGCGCCGCCGTGGACTCGTCGTGGAGCGGGCTCGAGCAGCGAAGTGGAGCAGTATGTGGAGCACTGATGTGGTGAGCAGTGGCGTGGTGAGGTGGTAGTGCAGTGGAGCATTGACGTCGCGAGATGAATGGACGAGTCTTAGGGAACATCAAGTGTTGTGCCATGCTAGTGATGTGTGAGAGGATCGCGGTCATCATGATGAATGTGAGTGAGTGGAGTGTAGGGATTACAACGGTGGCTTGAGTGAGGAGGTCATGGTGGTACAGAGTTGTTGGAGCTGTGCAAAGTGTGCGGGCTGGTTGTGTGTGCTCTTGCTCGCCAATGTGCGCGTGCGCGTGCTCTTTTGGTTCTCGTCCGTTTTGGTTTGTGAGGCGTCGGTGTGGTTCGCAAGTTGCATCCGCTCGAGGTCGCGGCCTGATGTGTGCGCACAGTGGTCTTTTGTGCAGAGGAGATCTGCACTTTGTGTGGCTGGCAAGTTTTGAGCGGCTCGGAGTGGTTGTGTGTCAGTTGATTGTGGGTAGGAAAGGCGAGGTAGTTGGCTTGTAAGGACGCGGGCGGCTTGGAGAGGAAGCGATAGAGTGC
>JAASGD010000629.1:0-18790 GCA_023334115.1 Globisporangium megalacanthum
ACCACACGGATGCAGTGAATCACAAAACATATCCAAACAGCAACTCTGAATTCGCTCTGGTTGAAAAGTTATGGAACAAAAAGTGGGTGGTCATAAAGTTTTGACCAGGAGTGTAGAGTGATGTCGGGATTGGTTAAAACAAGTGACAGAATAGAAACTATTGATTAAATTGCAAATATCTGGTAAACGATTGGTCAATGAATCCAATACTGAATCCTAGTGCTATTTAATGTCGGCATCTTGAGGATATCTCTCCTTATGGGACGGAGTAGTACAGACAATTCACAGTTCAATCACTCACAATTGTGGCACAAATCCGGTTGTGGAACATCGTTGTCAGGGACCAAAGTTTGCATACTGAAATCAAGTCAAATTAATTCATTTTCAGCTGTCACCCACAAGAACACAAGAACGCAGTAAGGTGGCCCGATTCACAATTTCCATACATTCTTTAGTTTTTCTTCAAGTACATTGCCAATTCATGAGGTTTCATACCCATTTAAGAGTTTTCAAAACCAATTTTAAACCGTTAAATACATCAAAGAGCTGTTAAAAACGCAAAACTAGCCAGTTTATAACAGAATTTTTTTATTAAATGTTTTTGACGTGTGTTCCATGTTGAGCCACACTGGTAAATTC
Source organism: Globisporangium megalacanthum (assembly GCA_023334115.1). NCBI lineage: Eukaryota > Oomycota > Peronosporomycetes > Pythiales > Pythiaceae > Globisporangium > Globisporangium megalacanthum. The sequence goes on from JAASGD010000629.1 coordinate 640, forward strand.
CCCCCTTTGTGGTGCTTTAACTGTGTGTTGTCTGTATACGATTTCAAAGTGGGTGACACATTGTAAATTACTTGTGGTAAATTTATATCAGAAAAACAGTTGTTCCAGCAAACAAAATAGGTCTCAAAAGAACTGCCAGTCCCATCAAATTTGGATGTCGACATTCAAACAAGAAATAAGAGAAGGCGATTCGAATCAAGCTAACACACCACCGCGTAACTAAACTGGAAAGCTGAAGTCTTCCAAAACGTGATGAAAGAATCTCGCAATTTTGCGAGATTCTCAAAGTCAAACAAAATTGTGACCAATTCATCCTGCGGGAGTATAAATAGGCAAGTGTGTACCGTACTTGTAGTTTTCACGGTGTTCTGTTCGAAAGACCAGAAATGAGGTCAGAAATTCTGGCCTCATTTGGCACGTTGTCAACTGGTGTGCTACATCATCAATACTTTCTCCTTCACTTACTCTGGTGTATATTAATCTCGATTCTGTTTTGTCATAAATCATATCAAAAATCCAACTTTGGAAAACGTTCGAGTTTTCCGACTTTCACCAGTGCAGCACCACAACCCAATCTCCGACCAACACCTCGAGCAGAAGAAGCATAGCAACCAAAGCCTTCGCAATGCACGCCGCCGCCGCGCCACCAACATCCACGTCGCGTGTAGAGCTCTCGCTGAGCGCCACGAACCTCCAGAACCGTGACGCAATTACCAAGTCGGACCCGTTCGCCGTTCTGTCGCTGCTAAAGGGCGAGCAGTGGGTCGCCATTGGCCGCACAGAGACGCTGGCCGACTTCCTCAGTCCGACGTGGACCAAGCTCTTCTTGGTGGACTATATCCCCGAGCTGCAGCAGCAGTTCAAGGTGGACGTCTACGACGAGGACTCGCCATCGAAGAAGCTCACAGAGCACGATTACATTGGCGGTGCAGAGTTCACACTCGGACAGCTCATGGGGTCGCCAGGTCAGAGCGGGTCGTTCCAGATCACGCGCGGCGACAACTCGACCAAGTCCCGCGGCTTGCTGCTCGTGAAAGCCGAGGTGGTCAAGAGCTCGAATGAGCTCGTGCGATTGCGCCTCTCTGGCCAGGGACTCGCAGACATGGACACCTTCAGTAAGAGCGACCCGTTCTTCGTCATCCTTCGCATGCGCGAGGACAACGCGACCTATGTGCAGGTATACAAGAGCGAGGTGATTGACGACGATTTGAACCCAAACTGGCCTGCGTTCGAGCTCCCGATGCAGCAGCTCTGCAACAGCGACCACCGCCGCCAGCTGCTGTTCCAGGTCTGGGACGAGGACATCACGAAGTCGGATTTCATTGGCGAGGTGGTGACAAGCGTGGAGGAGCTCATGGCGAGTTGCGGCACGAACTTTGTGCTCCACAACCAGAAGCTTCAGGAAAAGAAGGGCAAGAAGTACACGAATGTTGGGCTCCTGGTCGTGCACGAGGTGACCATCACACACGTGGACTCGCTCCTTACATAATCGGAAACTCCCACATTCCAATATTTTGTGCCATATAGATATTCGTCGTTTTTATGAATTGATATACAGTATTTATGGTATTGTGGGTATTCGCTACAGTATTTACGGCTTTACCGGTATTTTGTGAAACGAATCCACAAATCTATTGACGTGGAAGTGGTCGAAGGAGGGCGAAGAGGTCCATGTCGTCGTTCGCAGTGACTTGATCTACTCGTCGTTGGAACGCACAAGAGGCCATCGCATTCCCCACAGCTTCCAGCTCCACCACACACGTGTCCGCCATCACCATGGAGCTCTCGCAAGTCGTCGGCATCGTCACGGGCGCCGCCGTGGGCATCGGTCGCGGATTCGCAGAAGCGATCCTCACTGGCGGTGGCAAAGTCCTCATCACGGACATTGACACAAAGCAGCTCGAAGCCACGGGCGAGGCGCTGCAGAGCGCGTTTGGCGCATCGAACGTCGCGTGGCTGCGCCAGAACGTGATAGACGCCGACGGGTTCCACGCGGCGTTCGACTATGGGAACGAGTACTTTCAGACGCCCGTGAACCTGCTCGTGAACAACGCGGGGATCATCAGCGTCATGAATTTCTACGACGACGGCGCCCCACGCGACTGGGAACGCGTGATCAACATTGACCTGAATTCCGTCGTGCGTGGCTCGCAGGTCGCGATCGAGTACTTTAAGAAGCTCCCGAGCGGCCACGAGGGGGTGATTGCGAACATTTCGAGCATCGCAGGGCTCCACGGCGTGCCGTTCTGGCCCGAGTACGCAGCTGCGAAAGCCGGCGTCGTGGGGCTCACGCGCTCGCTCTTTCTGCTCAAGCAGAGCCACAACATCCGCGCGTTCGCGCTCGCGCCAGACTTCACCGACACGGGACTCGGCCGCTTCGCGGTCGCGAACTTGCCCGCGTACGTTCCGGACCAGGGCGAGCTCATGAAGGTGTCGGAAGTCGTCGATGCGTTCGTGGCCGCTGTGCGCGAACCCGATAATGCGGGCCGCATCATGGACATTGCGAAAGACACGCGCAGCTACCACATGTTCCCAGGCGACAAGCAGCTCTGAGGTCCACGACACAGTCACATCAGCAGCTGGGCGAGTGGGATCAAAGGTGTGAATCTATTGAGCAGAGTACCAGTGTACACTCAATGTACATTCAGTCCTCTCTCTCTCCTCGTCATTGGTTGGCTCTCGCGACTCTCCTGGAACCAGTGACCCAACGCAGTGGCAGTGGAGCCCCTGGACCTCTCGCTGCTCGCGTCCTCCCTCCCCGCAGTGACCCATCACTCGCTCGCTCTTAGCAGCCTTTCAGACTCAGTGACATCTTGATGTTCATCGCCGCGAGCTCGTTCGCGAGGTACCGGAACACGTACGGCATCGCGACGGCCTGGCAGTTGGCGCCGTCTTGGCACACGTGGCAGTACCACTGCGACTTGGCTTTGATCGCGACCGCGACCTCGCCCTGCCCCGCCGTCTCAACGCTTGCGCGCTGCGTGGCGTTTGAGAGCAGCGACCCGCAGTTCGTGCACACGGTCGCAATGTGCTTGTCCGAGCAGTTCATGAGCCGGTCCTGGAGCAAGAACGCACACCCGTGCGCGAGCAGCGAGTCGCGCTCCATCTCGCCGAACCGGATCCCCCCGCCCTTCTTCCGGCCCTTCACGGGCTGCCGCGTGAGCGAGTTCATGGGGCCCGTCGCGCGCACTTGGGACTTGTCGCTCACCATGTGCCGCAAGCGCTGGTAGTACACGACGCCCATGTAAATGTCCGCGTGCATGACAGTGCCCGAGATTCCTGAGTAGAGCGGCTCGCTGCCCATGTAGTTGTACCCGTGCTCTTTCAGCTGCGCGCCAAAGTAGTCGATCACGCGGTCTTTCTCGCTGAACTGGAACGGCGTCGCGTCCATGTACTTGCCCTTGAGCGCGCCTGTCTTGGCGGCCATCGACTCAATAAGCATCCCGATCGTCATCCGCGACGGGAACGCGTGCGGGTTGATGATAATGTCGGGCGACATGCCGGCCTCGGAGAAGGGCATGTCGGCTTGCGGCCAGAGGATGCTCATGACGCCCTTCTGGCCGTGACGAGACGAGAACTTGTCGCCAATCGTCGGGTTCCGGCAGAAACGGAGCTTGATCCCGGCTTTCGTGTGCTCGGACGCCTGCGACGCGCTCCCAACCATGTTGATCTGCTCGACGATCGCAGGCTCGGACTCTTTGTGCTTCTGGAAATGCGCTTGGCCCGTCGTCTCGTCGATCCAGCACGCGAGCGGGTCGCCGTAGTTCACGACCTGTCCAATGTGCGGGAACCCGTCGCGGTCAAGCGTCGTCGCACACTGCTCGCCCGAGCCGGGCTTGACGTTGGAGAAGTACTTCTTCACAGCTGCACCACTGCCTTGCTTCCCGTCCGCGCCAATGTCGACAGTGATCTGCTTGTACACGGACGCATGGCCAAAGCCGCGCTCGTACGACGACTTGTTCAGAATCATCGCGTCTTCCATGTCGTAGCCCGTGTACGAGATCACAGCGACGACTGCGTTCGTGCCGAGCGGGTACTCGTCGAGCTGGTACTCGCGAAGGCGCTCGTTCTGCACGATCGGGACTTGGGGCGACTGGATCCGGTACATCTTGTTGTCTGCACGGTGGACGAGCGAGTGGGCGGGCGTGCCCATCGTTTGCTTGGCCATCTGGCACTGGTACATGTTACGCGGCGACTGGTTGTAGTCTGAGAACGGCGTGAGCGACGCGACGAGCGACAGCATGTTCGTCGGCTTGATCTCCATGTGGGTCGTCGCCGGGCGGACGTCGTCCTGCGTCACCGCAATGTCCATGAACACTTGCTCCATCGGACCAATGTACTCGACGCGGTCCGTGCCCATCTGTCGCACTGGACGCGACATGCGCGCAGCGTCGGTCGACAGGTACAGACCCGGGTATACGCCACCGACAGTCGGCAGGATGAGCGAGACCTCCATGGTCGCGACAATCCCGTGCGCAGTCCGCTCTGTCGCGTTGTCTGCCGACTTGAGCTGACGCAGCACTGCTTGGAGCCGCACACAGACTGAAGCCGGGGCGCCACCGAGCACTTTGCCGTTCAGCATCACGGGCAGGTACGAGTACGGCACGACGAGCGCGCCGTCGGCGTACCCGGACGTGGGGATCATGCCGAGTGTCGCGAGGAAGCGCGCGACCTTGAGCTCCTGTGCGAGGAAGTCGTCGGCTGCGTGCGCGGGGTACGACACGAGCTCGCACTCGACTGCGAGGTGGTTCAAGAGCCCACACGGCGAGCCGTCGGGCGTGTGCACGGGGCAGAGGAAGCCCCACGAGTCCGGGAGGAGCTTGCGCACAGCCGTGGTCTTCATCTCGGTAAAGAACTGCCCACGGTGGACCGAGCGGAAGTGCGAGAAGTACCGGTAGTAGTTGAGTTTCTCGGCGACGATCGTGTAGCCTGCAACTTGCATGAGGTCGAGGCCGCTCGACGAGCGGAGGTTGCCCGTGTTGAGGAAGTACGTCATCGCTTGGCCAATGTTCGGCGTGCGGTCCCACATCTTGCGGAGAAAGACCTGGTCAAGCACGACGGTGCGCTTCGAACTGGCGCTCCCAGTCGCGTCCTTGAGGATGTTGAGACGCAGCGCTGCGAGCTGTTCCTGGAGCTTCTCTTTCAAGATCATGAGGTACAAGTGCCCGGGCAGCAGGAGCTCGTGGTTCATGACCGAGTCCGCATTGTCTTCGCGCACGTCGCCTTTCGCGAACGCGTACAGTTTGCGCAGCATGAGACAGAGGAGCTCGACTTTCTGCGCGCGGCCCTTCTCGCCTTTCGGAATGTGCACAAAGAGGAACTCGTCGAGCATCCGCGCACCGACGTCGACGTTGCTCGTCGCGTCGTACACGTTAGGCATGACGTGGCGAAAGTGCTTTCCGAGGTACGCGAGCGCTTCGTCGCGCGAGTAGAGCGAGAACTTCTTGGCTTCGCGCAGAATGAGCTCTACACGGGCCGAGAGGTACGTGTTTTCGTGCTCGCCCCGCAAGACGCGCTCGTAGATCTCGCGGTCTGAGAGCGGGTAGAGCGCTTTGAGCACGAGGCCGACTGGGATCATGAACTCTTGCTTCTTCACGCCGAACCGCACGGTCGCATTCCCGTCTTCGAGGTAGTGGCATGTGACCGTCACCGCGGACTGGTCCCGGCGCACGCACTTCATAAACACTGCGAGGTCCGTGTACAGGTCGCCACGGTTCGCGAACGCGCCTCGGCGCACGGCCATAATGTGGTGCCGACGTGGCATTTGGAGGAGCCGCACGCAGCGCTCGTTGCCGTTGCAGATAAAGTACCCGCCCATCTCGTTCGCTTCTTCTCGGCGCGTCACGAGCTCCGGTGGCGACAGGCCGTTCAAGTGGCACCGCTTCGAGCGCACCATGATGGGGATCTCGCCCACCACGCGCTGGATCCGCTCGACGGCTGCAGACCCCGCGAACGAGCGCGCGAGCGTCACGACGAGCGGCGCAGTGTACGAGACGCCGCGCTGGCGGCACTCGCTCGGGTAGAGCTTGCGCTCGCCCGAGATCTGGTTCTCTGTCGTGGGGAACCCCACCTGCGCGCTCTCGATCCAGAGCGTCATTTGGTGCTGGTTTGGGATCTCGACTGGCACCTTTGCGAGGTCTGCGACCGCGAGGTCGAGGCCTTCGGTCAGGAAGAAGTTGAACGAGTCCAAGTGCGGCGACACGAGCTTCTGGAGCTTCTCATTGCTGCAGTTCCAGTTGCAGTTGCGTTGCGTTGTATATCATGCGAAAAGCAGGAGAGAGAGTGCGTCAGTGCGACGGCGTTTGGTTCGCAGGTGGTATACACAGAGGATGGTATACACCGTGACGTACGTTTTCGGAGGGCACGAGCGCGAAGACGACGACGGGTTCGTGGCCGGCCACGACGTGCCAAAGTCCTTCTTGGGGCTCTTCTTGCGGCTGCTCTTTTTCTCAGGCGCCATGGATGCGAGTCGCGCGCGCGGACGGGCAGCAGGTGTCGACTTCGAAGCTGCGACTGGCGCTGTGTGGACTTGGCAAGTGGCGAATGACATTGAGTCGCGACGCTTCCTGCCCAACCATCCGTCACATGACTTCGTTCGACGATAGTGATGAAACCCCGGGACGGTTACAAACCTGAGTTTTTTCACACTTGTGATTGAGCGTTTTCCAAAAAGAGAGTACTGTGATGTTTGCATTTTAGCACTACCCTATTCAGGCAGAAACAAACTACTGATAGCAGTGACATTCTCACTGTATTTCATCGCTAAGCCAAAGATGTCCCCATGATCTCGACGAAGAGACACAAACACTTTGAGTTACTGGTACTGTACATCATGTAGTAGCATAGCCAAACTCCAAGTACTCACATGGCCGTTTGCCGACTGCACACAGCACTTGAGGGTGCGGAGGTGGCCTTGGTGCACGCCACTTGGTCGAAATAGACACTGGGCCTCTGGTTCATTTCACACGAAGCAGTTTCATTCCGACATTCGCCTAACATTGGACGGGGGCTCCTGACAACGTCGGTTCGTTCGCAACCGCGCGTGAGAAGAGGGTCGGTGGCGTGTTCGTGCTGGATGCGGCTGGGGCGGATACGCAGACGAGAAGAGTTGTCCCCCCACTCGCTCTTGGGCGGATCCACGAGTCCCGCAGCTGTCTACGTTGCGTCCGGTGACGAAGCGGAGGTCGCTTTCAGATGAGCAGTTCCTCTCTCGATCTCCCACACCTCCCGACGCAACACGAGACTGCAAGCGAAGCGACCAGCTCCTTTACTAAGACCCAGTCCCTGCTAACTCAGCTCGAGGCGCCAACGGAGCAAGGAATGGACACGGAGACGCAGCACGACGAGGCCGTTGCGATTTTCCGTACGCTGCCCAGCGCTGTCACAGAAGACACACCGGAACCACCTGCGCGCTCGTCATTGGCGTCCCGAGAGTCCGCTACTCGTCGGAACTTCCACCACCTGCTCACCGAACGCCAACCAGCGACACCATCGACAGCTGACGCCAGCGAGACTCGTCAACGACGGGAATGTCTGAGCGAACCAGGTCCACTGGTGAAGTCAAGCACGCCGGGTTTGAACACCACTGGACTTTCAAGCAGTTCCGCTGACTCGAAGACGCAAGCTCGCGCGACCTCTCTTAGTGTGAACTGTAGTGATGAAGCCTGTCCCAGTCCGAGCGGCCGGAAACCCGAAGAGACAGCCGCCAGCCCCACCACCTCTCTCGGTATCTCAGATGCTAAACCATCTTCGCCGCAGCCGAACGAGGCGCCAGAGTCGCCACAGACGACTGCGGTCCGCAAGCGCATATCGTACATCAGCGCGCGCTCCCCGTTGCCTTCAAACGGGCTCTTAGCGCCTGCTGGGGATCTCGACTCACTCGGACAGCTCGAGACAAAGCGGCAACGCCCAGGCATTGGCGATGCTAGTGCGTCGTACTCGACAAGCTTCACGCGCTTTCTTGCATCAAGCGGGACAAGCACGCCACGAATATACCCAGTCGCGTACTCTCCAGACGGCGACGACAACGACGACCTTCAAAGCGAACGAACAGACAAGTCCGAAGCCCAGCGACACTCGCTGTCCAAGCACTCTGGAGTCCCCGCCCGTACGGGTGTGTCGCGACATACCGGCAGGAGTGACCTGAACGCAGCGGCGGCAGGAGCGTTGACGACGCAGACCGTGCAAGTCTCGACAGCGCGAACGCAAGGACAGCACCACGAGGTGTTCCGGCAAACGCAAGCGATGATCGCTGCTATCTTCGATCAGCCGCACGAGTCCGCATGGTTCAAGCTGCTCAACCGGACGATGTTCGTGCTCATCATTATTAACTTCTGCGTGATGGCGCTCGAGACGTGTGAGGGGAAGAACTACGCCGGCTCGGACCCCGGCTACCCGTATCTTCCCGACGAGCAGACGTACAAGACAGTGGACGCAGTGATCAGCGCGATCTTTACGCTCGAGCTCCTCGGACGCATCGCTGCGAAGCGATTCTCCAAGGCAGTTCTCACGGATCCCTTCACCGTCGCTGACGCCGTCGCGCTCATTCCGTGGCTCGCACAGGTGGTGCTGAACCAAGCGAAGGTCCACTTCGACCTCGACGAGATGAGCAGCCCCGTGCACTCGGCGGCGCTTCTCCGGCTCCTGCGCGCCGTGCGCCTTGGGAACGTCCTGCGCCAGCACGACCAGACCCGGATCTTGTACCTGTCGATCCGCGCGAGCTTGCGGCCGCTCGGCATCACGCTCTTCTTCTTGTTTGCGCTCGTTATGCTCCTGGCGACCGCGCTCTTCTACGCCGAGCCGTGCTACAACGTCCGCACGTGCCACTTTACAGACATCTTCAACTCGGCGTACTTCATCATGGTCACGTACGTCTCGTGCTGCTTTCTACGGATCTTGGGCAAGAGTGGGCTATCGTGACGCTAACCTAACCTAACGATCCCGCTTCCCTTCTCCTCTTCGTGTGCCTCCAGCATCGCCACAGTCGGCTACGGCGGACAGGTGCCGTCGCTGAACAACTGGGCGTCCGTGGGCGTCACCGTCGTCGCCATGATGTTTGGTCAAATGTACTTCTCCATGCCGCTCTTCATTGTCGGCAACAACTTCCAGAGCACGTACGAGAACTTCCAGTGGAACACGAAGCGCAAGCAGCGCCAGCTCGACGCGACGCTCACGCCGTTCGACGCGCAAGAGCTCCACGCACTGGCGCAGAAGCTCACGCACTCGCACTTTCACCTGGTCGAGGCCTGGCGGGTGGTGCACCTCAACATCCAGAAAGTCATGCACAAGAGCAAGCTCGAGAGTGCGAGCTCGAAAGAGCTCGCGGCGGCGCAGACAGTACGCCTGACAAAGATCAAGGAGGTGAGCGACAAGCTGCTGAGCGTCCACAACGACGCCTGCGACATGCTCCACGTGTTCGTGCCGCACAAGAAGAAGGAGCAAGCCGCAAGCGCCGACGGGCAGCAAGATGGCGTCTTTGCGCACATCTACGTGCGCGCGAGACGCGCGATGGGAAAGAATCGAGGAGGAGGAAGTCGCACCGACAGCAGAGACATCAGTACGCGCGTGTCGTCGATGCGCGGACGCCTCTGGATGGCGCTCGAAGTCCCGGATTCGTCCCAAGCGGCGACAGTGATCAACCGGATCATGGTCGTCTTCGCGCTCTTGAGCGTGTTCCTCTTCTGCTGCGAGTCGCTTCCCGAGCTCTCGAGCACGGGCGTCCAAACGACAGCTTGCCGGCGGGTCGTGCGCGAGTATTGCTTGAAGACTGGGTTTGAAGGTTCGGTGCGGGTCCGCCCAGACCCTGGCTGCTTCGTTGTGGGTGCGAGCGGCTCGGTCGACCTCTCGCAGCGAATCGACTTTACGTGTACGAACCCGAGCGACGCTCTGAACTGCTACGGAAGTGGCACGAGCTTTGGGTCCCTCGCACCGTCCGCTCCGCTGTGCGAGAGCGTATTCAACCCCACTGGTGTCTCTCTCATCTGCTACCGACAGCAATGCAACGCGATCGACACGATCATCGACATGGGGCCGTACTGGATCTACTTTGAGTGGATGTTCGGCATCGTGTTCACGCTCGAGCTCGTTCTGCGCTTCGCCGCGTCGCAAGAGCCAGCGCTGCTCTTCCGCGACCTGTACATCGTCTTCGACATCCTCTCAATCGTCCCGTTCTTTGTCGAAGTGCTCGAATACGTCGTGCAAGGCGTGGAGCCGTCGTACGCGATCGTGGCGACGTCGCCGTCGTTCTTGTCCGTCATCCGCGTCATGAAGACGTCGCGGATCTTGAAGCTGACGAGAGTGCGTTCGGTGCTGTCGTGTAGCGTTCCTGGTTGAAGAGTGCGTCTACAGCGAGGATCTCACACCTCGCGACTATGTTCCGTGGCTGCTGCAGCACTTCAAGGGAACCAAGGTGCTTGCAAACACAGCGAGAGAAGTATGGAGGCAGCTCGCGATTCCGGTGCGTCGTTCAAGGGGATCATCATACTGTGTATTGTCGAGAGAGCAACCCAATAGCACAACGAGGCATGCACGTGTGCTCACAGGTGTGTCTGTGTCTCTCTATACGGTGCCTAGATCTTCTTTCTCTTCACCGGCTGCATCCTCGCGGGTGCTTTCTTCTACGAGATCGAGCGCGGCACCGAGTGCTACGTCGGGAAGCCGTGCATGTGGTGGAAGAAGAACGTGCTCACGCCTCGCCTATCGGCCGGGCTCCCCGACGGCAAGCGCATCCTGATTCAAGACCGGCGGGAAACGATCATCGTCGACATGATTCACTCGTCGTGGCTCTCGTACGCCACGTACGTCCATTCGTCCACATGCGGTCGCAGTCCAACGACGCCATGGGGACTTCGTCGTGCTCTTTAAACTGACTTGCATCGCTGCTTCTCGTGGTGGCAGACTCACGGGTGTGGGGTACGGCGACCTCGTGCCTCGCACGTCGATCGGGAAGCTCTTCTGCATCTGCTTAGTGATCACCGCGACGATCTACTCGGCGATGCCCATGTCACTCGTCGGGAGCAAGTTCTACGAGCTCTACGAGCGGCACATGGAGAAGATGGTCGTCAAGAGGGTACGTATTACGTGCTTATGCACGTCTAGTAGTGTGTCTCACCTTGGCCAGGCAATGTGCTCACTGTCACGTCCATTGGCCACTCTCTCTTGTTGCTCCAGACCGGGTCGATCGCGTCATCGCGCTCAACGGTGCGGGACCTGAAGCTCGCCAGTCAGTCAGCCGCGAACCCTCCGCAAACAGCGACTCCGCGAAGCCTGGAGTTGTTTGCGCTCTCGGAGCGAGATCTCGAGATCCTCCACCTCTTCATGTCCATGAAGCGCACCCTCGTGAACCTGCAGCGCAACCTCGACAACTTCAGCTCCGTTGGGATCGACATTGCCCAGCAGCGCAAGACGTCGAACACGGGTGAAACGCCTGTTCCGCCGCTCATGATCCGCAAGACCGACAGTTTGGAGCAGTCGATTGAGCAGAAGTGCAATGCGATCATGGTGCGTTGGGATCGTGTGGCTGTCTCTCTCGTCACAGCTGCTATGTCGCACCTTCCTGCTCACGGACGGACGTTGTGGACACGGCCATTGTTTCAGGACACGCTGCTGCAGTTCTCACTGGTGATCGAAAAGATTCAAGACGCCCCGACAACGTACGAAGCCTTGCTCGACGATCCGCTCCAAGCGATGGTCGTTGGCAAGGTTTTCACGACGCTAAAGGGACCACCAGTAAGATCAACGTAGGCTCGCAGTTACGGGCTTGAGATCGCCACCAAGGCGAACGGTTGATCGCTGTAGTGTAATGAAAGGACTGAACACTCTCTGTACTCTGCTACTAGTACGTGGATGCCAATCGTTCACAAGGCTTGTTCGCGTCTCTTGTTTCAAACTCCACTGCAGTAGCTCTGTCGTACCAGTCGTACCAGTGCATTCCAGTGATGAAGACGGTATAACTGTGGTATTACCGGAATGTATTCTCATTTTTCTCTCAGTCAAAGCCAGTGGAAAAAAGCGACACAGTCTCCTCTGCCGTCGCTGCGTCCAAGATGGAGTACGGGCGCCTCGTCGTGCTCGGCTACAGCAGCTACCGCGTGGCTACGGTCCAGGCACCAGCTCCGCCGCGTAGCGACGCGGGACCGCCTTCATCTTTCGGCCTCGGCGTCGCTGCAAGCGCAGGCACCCAAGTAGCTACAAACACCCCCACAAACAGCCCCGAAGGTCCAGTGCTCGGCCGCACTGGCAGTAGCAGCGGCAGTGGGCGCTACTCGTCAAGCCGCAAGTCGCTTGGACAGCTTTGGGAGCCCATTGGCGACCAGAACGCGCAGTTTGTGCTGCAGCGACGCAAGCGTGCGAACGGCGTGACGCTCCGTCGTTTCCACCACGTTCGACGCATGGGCTCAACTGACGTTACCACCACAGCACCAGCCGCGTCCGTCCGCTCCAAGGACACAGAGGCGGTGGCGACACGCATGATGCTCGCAGTCGAGCGGCTGCGTTCAGAAGATCGCATTGCAGGCACGAACCAGGCGGACAATGACGCCAGTGGCGCAGATACGACAGTGTTCGACACCAGCTTCGCTAGCACAGCTAGCACCACCAGCACTGCCAGCAGCAGCAGCCGCTTACTGGTAGACAAGCCGTTCCTGCTTTGCGTGCCAATGAACGGCAGCGACCCGCACGCGAGCGTGACTGAGTACACGCTCGACCCGACGACCGATATGTTCCAGATCGGACGGCTCCCGTGTCGCCAGAACGACTTTGTGATCCCGGGTCCGCGTGTCGGCGCATCCGGGACGATCTCGCGCTTCGCAGCGCGTCTCGTCTGCTCCCGCGAGCCGCCGTTCCAGTGCCGCGTCTTTGCTGGCGGCTTTGACGCGCATCGGCGAGCCACAACCGCTGGCCACGCACTCAAGTACTGTGCGACGTGTGCGACGTGGCTCAAGAAAGTCCCGCTCGACCACGTGTGTGTCGCGTCGACAAGACTGAGCAGTCGTAGTCGCAGTAGTCGCAGTCGGAGCCGCACGACAGCAGGCGACGACGACCTGGAGCACGTCGAACTGGCGCTCACGGACCCGAGCGACGTCCCAATCGACGGCGTGACGAAGAATGGCGTGCGTGTGTGGCTCCCGGAGCACCAGCAGTGGTTCGAAGTGTCCGTGAACGGCAACTTGTACGGGATTGAGAACCGCTCAGCGGCGGCTGGTGCGAGTACGCGAGCGACCGTGCGGCACTCGACGTTCAACCGGCCACTCTCCGGGTCGGATGGGGTGCCGCCAGTGCTCACAGACGGCGCGATCATTGACTTGGGCGGCGTGCAACTGCAGTTCCAGACCCACCACAAGCTCCTCGCTGACGATGCGAGCGAGAGCAACGCCAATGACGGCGACACAGAGCGGCACACGCTGTCGTCTGTCGCCGACCAGCTCGAGCGCCTGAACGTCCAGTGCCCCGTCCAGCTCCACACGCTGCGGTTCACCCACGACGACGCCGACGGCACCGCGTTGGACCCGCTCGAGACACCGCACGTGTTCCCAGCGTGCGGCCACGTGTTTGGCTTCGAGTCGCGGCTCGCGACGTCGCGTGTGTGTCCACTCTGTCGCTGTCCCGGCTTCTTCGTGAAGCTGCTGCTGAAAGAGAACTCCCACCTCCAGTCTGCAGCGGAGCGAAACGTGATCCCCGAGTGCGTGCTGAACCCGTGCGGCCACGCGATCAGCCGCAAGCTCGCGGCGCACTACGCCACGCTCGTGATGCCGAACGGCCGGGCGATCTGCCCGTTCTGTGCAGCGCACTTGCACCCGACGACGCCGTTCTCGAGGCTGTTTCTGTACAGCGAAGAGAACGAGACGGTGGTGCGATGAGAGAGAGAGGGAGAGAGACGTGCGTCTCAGGAGGCCGCAGCACCAGTACCAGCACTTACAGTCGATTACTGATGGGACCACGGACGTCAAGACGGACAGAGGCGTTGTGGGTATTGAGGAAGCAGCGAAGAGGTGACGAACGTTCGTCGCTTCCGAGTGGGGAGAAGCTAACGACTAGCTGAGCAGTCGTTCCCTCCTTCTACTTCTTGGCCTTGGAGCTGCCGATGGCGTTTGCCTGGGCGTTGGTGGCCGCGTTCGTGCGTTTCGTCTCTTTGCCTGTCATCGTCGCGTTGTTGTGGTGGAGGCGACGGAGGCCTTTGAGTGTGCGCACCTTGAGTTCGTCGCGGGTGAGTGGGTGCATATTGTCGTCGTTGTCGCCGCTGTCGTCGTCCTCGGACGAGTAGTCTTCGAGGTTCGGTGGGTTGATCTGCAGCGGTTCCTGGCCCATGGGGGTGAGGGGCCCCACGCCGAGCACGGCCTGGAGGCTTGGGTGGTGGAGGGGTTGCTGTGATTGTGGTAGCAACGCACTCGCAGCCGAGCTCCCAGCTCCACCACTCGTAGCCGACGACGAGGCGGTGGTCTGGAAGACCGCCTCCTGTTCGTACATGTCGGGTAGCTGGCCAGGCTTCCGGACCTTGGACTGCTGGTGCTGCTGTTGAGCCACCACGACGCTCGCGTACTGGTGCAACACATCGTTCGTGCGCTGCTCGATCGCACCGAGGTACTGGAGCAGGTTGGCGTCCGTGACGACAGCGTCGCCAAGTAGTTCGACCATGGCCTGCGCGCTGCAGCCAGCCTTGCTAAAGAGGCTCTGGATCGCAATCTTGACAGCGTTGACGACTCGGTGGGCGTCCTGGCACCGCGTCTCGCACTTGTCGGCCGCCTGCTCTGTCACTTTGAGCCGGCTCTCGAGGTCACGCAGCAGCTGCTTGTGTTGGCTCGCGTCTCCGCCACCAGCACCTGTACTGGTCCCACTCCCATCGTTCCCGTCGCTGTACTTTGCTTCTTCGAGTCGCAGCTCTGCGAGCCACTCGTCGAGCTTCTCGACTTCGTTGCTCTGCTCGTTCACGTAGTTGAACAGCGAGAAGTTCTGGTCCTCCTTCTTGAGGAACGACGTCACGAGCGTCTCGAGGTCTGCGACGCCCGTGGCCGCTTGGAGCTTCGCGAACGCTTCTTCAAAGTTCTGCACACGCTCAACTGAGACTTGGACGTGCACTTTCTCTTTCGCGACGCCCCATGACGTCTTCTGGAGCTTCTTCTTCATCGCGAGCTCTTCGTCGAGCGACAGGTCACCGACACGGCCGCCATGGCTACCACTTCCACCACTACTGTTCACTGTTGAACGACGGAGACTGTCGTCGCCTGCTGGACGCCGGTGCGACGTCTCGTCGAGCCGGTCCAAGAGCTCGCTGACTGCACGCCTATGTTCGTCTGCCTCAACCCGGTTCGCTTCCTGGAGACTCCGGAGCTCGAGCTGCGCTGCGTCTCGCTGCTCGTACGCGACGTTGCTCAGCTCAATCGTGGCCGCCATTTGCTTCTTCTTGTCGCTGTGTTCGCGCTCGAGCTTGCGGTAGACTGCGTCAAAGACAACGCGCTCGCGTCGCAAGTGCTCAATCTCGTCTCGCAGCGCTTTGTTCTGCGCGAGCGCTTCGTTGAACTTGACGAGCGACTTGTCGAGGCGGTTCTCGAGGATCCGGATCTGCTTCCCGACCATCTGCTGGTTCTCGCGCGCAGCGTTCACGCCACCCATGTGCTTCTTCTGGTGCAGCACCTTGTGCTTGAGCACCTGCGTCTGCTGCACGAGCGTCTCGAGCCGCTTGCTCTCCGCCTGGCTCTTGCGCTGGAACGCCTCGACTTGCTCGTGTAGCCGCGTGAGCTGCTCTTGCTGCGCGGCCGCTGAGCTCTCAGTGAAGTGCCGTGTCGCGAGACTCAGCTCGCTCTTCATGTCGTCGTTGTCTTTCTTGAGCTTGTCGATCACTGCCTGCTGCCGCCGCATCACTTGGTGGCTCTCGTCTGCATACACTTTGCGATTGAGCTCCATGTTGCGGTACTCACGCTGGAGTTGTGACAGATCGGTGCTGTTGCCGCCAGTGCCACCGTTGCCGTTGCTACTACTTGGATGCAACATCGCGCTGCTGGATGAGTGCATTACAGGCGGAAGAGCTGGCAATGATCACCTGAGAATGAGCGACGAGGGGTGACGAGAGCGAGAGCGAGAATGCTGGTCAACTGAAGCGCTAGAGAGCGCTGGAGAGAGACTGGCTCTTGAACACTCCTCAGTGCTTCATACAGAAGGGGGATGCAGTGCGGGTCTTTCGTTGCGTCTCCTGAGCTTTGCGGGTGAGCGGTTGCAGCAACTGTATACTATTTCGATGCGCTTCGACTCCAGTTCAGTAATGAAAGGAGCTCGTGTCAAAGGGGTGATACCACGATACTTGGTGGCTTATGTGAAACTTGGACTCTGCACGACCAAGCAAGATCGCGACTCACCCATCTGTCGATGAAACTTGACTTGGATATTGGTGCATTGAGAGATTGCTGGACCGCCAAATCCTTCACTCATGGATGTAAAGTCTGCTCGACACAGCAGTGGAGACTCCACATACACTTGACGAGGCGAATGCCTGCCACGACCACTGCCAAGCTCAACCTCCCTCCTGAGCCAGTCTTTCGTCTGTTCTGCCGCATTCGAGTACTCGGATCATGTTCTATGATGCCGTTCAAGAACCGCAGAGCAGTAGTGGAAGCAAGCGGACGCCTGCGCTTCCGAGTACGACGCATTCACCAGCACAACTGCTTTCTTCTGTAGCTGTGCTCTCGACTCCCACTTGCGAGCCGCTGTCCATGCCCATGTCCAGCTGAGCAGGTTTCAGCAAGAGGCGGCTCACTCACACGCGTTTACTATCGGACCACGTACTTCTTATTCGCACCCGACGCCTCCGCTCACGAAGAACGACCCACGCACGCTCCAGCTCCAGCTGGATCGGCGGCACAGCGGCGCTCGCACCAGCTACCAGCGAGGACCCAACGCGGAGACTTGGGTTGTGGAATCGTGGAGGCAGAGGCGCTGGAGGATGCAGGCATCTACTTATCCAGGCAAGCGGGTGAGCGAGAGGTAGAGAGACAGTGCCTGCTCAAGATCGACCAAGTGCGCGCGAGTCCAACTGAGTGAACAACTGGGAAGCGAGCAAGTGACTGAGCTGCTGAGAGAGAGAAGAAGCGAGTTCGCAGCCTACGCCACTCTCGAATCCACGCTCAAGCGCGCAGCCGACGGTGAACGCGTGAACGACCTGAGCGACCGACTGATAGGCGACCTGACAAGCAGGAACAACACTTCTCGGCATCTCCATGGACGACTCCTTTAGAGTGCTCAGCACCACACTTCTCCTCCTGTGTCTTACGACACTCGGAGGGCACCACGCGATAGCAGCCACAGTCTCCGATGCTCCAACATCCCCAACAACACCGTCGTCGTCTTTGCTGAACTCGGTGGCAACTCACCCATCGACTTCGTCACCACCTCAATGTGCGTATGATGTGTGTCGTGTGTCGTACTCGTGTCAGCAGCACTTCGGCTACTTCCTCGCTAGTTCTCGACTGACTGACTGGCACTGTGGGCTTCCTCCCATCTTGCACTCGCACAGACATTCGCCTCGCAAGCGATGGCGCATCGCACTCGGCGTCCGGGTCAGATTCCACTCTGTTGCCGCCCAAAGGCACCAGCGAGAACGAACCTCACAGCAATCACGACATTCACGACATTGAAGACGACACCCGCACTTCTGCGAGCGCGCATGCCGATCCGCTAGCCAATGGCTCCAGTGGCCTCCGTGGCTCGAGGTCGAACGCTGCATCGAGACTCACTTCCGTGTTGCTCGCTACACTCGCACTAGCGGTTGCTGTGATAGCGGCTGTTGTTGTCGCCATCAAGAAGAAGAAGGAACAAGGTCCGGACTCAAGCGAGTCCCCATCGACACTGAACTACAAGAGCTACCGCACGAGTCCGTTTGACTCTACGCGTCATCAACCCCAACGTCAGCACCAGCATCAGCATCTCGACAGCGACTGCAGCCCTTCCTCGTGCACTTCGAGTCAAGACAGCTACGGATCGTCTACTTTGCCAACCTCAAGGTCGTTGTCGTTGTCGTTGTCGGCTGATCCGACACCGAACCCTGCTCCGATATCGACGAAGACACGGAACGCACGCCTTGGTCGCCTTCCCGGCAACCACGACGCCGACAACCACGAACGTTCGAGCTCGTCGTCGTACAGGACGTGCTCGCGAGACTTCTCGG